>CAUYTI010121305.1:0-13253 GCA_963575145.1 Galago senegalensis
TATTAGTTTGCATTCCCACCAGCAGTGTAGTAGTGTTCCCTTTTCTCCACAACCCCACCAGCATCTGTGATTTTGGGATTTTGTGATATGGGCTAATCTAACTGGTGTTAGATGATACCTCAGAGTGGTTTTGATTTGCATTTCTCTGATGATTAAGGATGGTGAGCATTTTTTTTATATATTTGTAGGCCTTGCGTCTGTCTTCTTCAGAGAAGTTTCTCTTTAAGTCTCTTGCCTACCCTGCGATGGGATCACTTGTTTTCTTCTTGCTACTACACTTGAGTTCTCTGTGGATTCTGGTTATAAGACCTTTGTTGGAAACATAACCAGCAAATATCTTTTCCCATTCTGAGGGTTGTCTACTTACGTTTCTTACTGTGTTCTTGGCTGTGCAGAAGCTTTTTAATCTGGAAAATGTCCTCCTTAGCAAAGTGTCTCAAGAATGGAAGAAAAAGTATCCAATGTACTCAACACTATTATGAAACCAATTGTTAGCTATCTTAAGAAAGCTACAATCCAAATGGAACCCTAGACTATGGGGAAAGGGGAGGGGAGGGGAGGGGGAGGATGGGTGACGAGACTGATATTGTGGGGATCACGCCTATAATTTATCCTATTTGGGTACCGGTGAATTTGACTAAAGGTTGAATATAAATGTCTTAACATAACAATTATGAGAAAGACATGATGGCTATGTTAGCCACTTGGATGAGAGTTTTTCAAACTGCATATAGAAGTAACACATTGTATCCTATGGGAGAATTAATGTACACAATTATGATCTAATAAAAAACAAATTATAAAAAATCACCACTCTAAAATGGGCTTTATCCCAGGGATGCAAGCATGGTTCAAGATATGCAAATCAATAAATGTGATTCATCACATAAACAGAATTAAAAGAAAAAAATATGATCATATTAGATGCAGAAAAAGCATTCAATAAAATCCAGTATTTCTTTGTGATAAAAACCTTAAAAAACTAGACATAGAAGGAATATACTTCAAAATAATAAAAGCCATATATGAGAAACCCATAGCCTACTTCACACTGAATGGGGAAGAGTTGAACGCATTCTCTGTAACAACTAAAGCAAGACAAGTGTGCCCATGGTTACCACTTCTATTCTTTATAGTACTGGAAGTCCTAGACAAAGCAATTCAGACAAGAAAAATAAATAAAGATCATCCAAATCATAAAAGACAAGACCAAACTATCCCTGTTTGCTGATGATATAATATTATATCTACAAAACCCTAAAGATGCCTCCAAAAGATTCCTAGAATTGATAAAATCAGTAAAGTATCAAGTTATAAAATTAATGTAGACATATCAGTAACATTTTTTATACACTATCAACTGCCAATGTGAGAATCAAATTGGGAACTTAATATCATATATAATATCTGCAAAAAAAAAGTGGGAATACACTTAACCAAGGAGGTGAAAGGTCTCTACAAGGAGAACTGTAAAACACTGATGAAAGACAGTTTAAGTAACACAAACAAATGGAAAAGCATCCCATACTCATGGATTGGAAGAATCAATATTGTTAAAATGTCCATATTGCCCAATGTGATTTACAGATTTAATGCAATTTCCACAAAATACTAATGTCATTTTTCACAGAAATAGAAAAAACACTCCTAAATTTCATAAGAAATAGAAAAAAAGCTTGAGTAGCCAGAGCAATCCTAAGACAAAGGAACAAATTTGGAAGTATCATATTATTTGATTTCAAATTACACTACAGAACTATAGTAACCCAAACAGCATGGTATTGTTATAAATTAATACTGCTTCTATAGTAAACAGTATAGAGATTCCTCAAATAACTACTATTGATTCAGCAATCTTATCACTGGGTATAAAAGTAGACACATAGATCAATGAAACAACATAGAGAACCCAGAAATAAAATCATACACCTACAACCAACTGATCTTCAACAAAGAAGGCAAAAGAATACACAGGGGAAAGGATGCCCTGTTCAATTAATGGTTCTGGGAAAACTAGAGACCCACATGTAGAAGAATGAAACTGAATCCCTATCTGTCCCCACATACAATAATTAACTCAAGAGGGATTAAAGACTTAAGTGTAAGACATAAAAATTCTAGAATAAAACTTAAGAAAACTTTTTCTAGATATTGACTTAAACAAAGAATTTAATACTAGGAACCCAAAAGTAAATATAGCAAAAACATAAATAATTAATGAAATGTAATTAAACTAAAACATTTATACATAGTGAAAGAAATAATCAACAGAGTAAATAGGCAGCCCACAGAATGGGTGAAAATATTTGCAAGCTATATAGCCAAAAAGTGATGTATAACCAGGATATTCAAGGAAGTCAAATGAATCTGCAGGAAAAAACAAATAACCCTATTAAAAAGTGGGCAAAGGCATGAACACTTTTCAAAAGAAGATATACAGTCACCCACGAACATATGAAAAAATGTTCAGCACCATTAATCATTTTGGAAATGCAAATTGAAACCAAAATGAGATACCACCTTACCCTGTCACAACTGTCACTATTAAAAAGTCATTAACAAATATATATTGGCATGGATACATTGAAAAGGGAACACTCATACACAGTTAATGAGAATGTACATTAGTGCAAAGTCTTTGCAAAACAATCCCTATTTTGGAAATTTGGAGATTTCTAAAACAACTAAAATTAGACCTAACATTTATCCATAAATACTACTAGTATTTACCCAACAGAAATACATCATTATATTAAAAAGACACTTGCACTTGTATGTTTATCACTGCACGATCCATAATTGCAAAGATATGGAATTAACCTAACTGCCAATCAGCTGATGAATGAATAAAGAAAACGTGATATACACTATGGAATATTACTCAGCCATAAAAATAATGAAATAATGCCCTGTGTAGAAACTTGGATGGAACTGGAGACCATTATCCTAAGTGACACATCTCAGGAATGGAAAAACAAATATCACATGTACTCAGTTATAAGTGGGAGCTTAATGATGGACATAAATGGTCATACAGAGTGGTATAATAGACTTCAGAGACTGAGAAAAGGGGAGATTGGAGGGAATAGGGGACCAAAAATTATCTATTGGGCACAATGTATTGTATACTATGTACGTGAAACCTAGGACACTGAGAGTCCTGACTTCACCACCATACGATTCATCACTGTATTAAAAAAAAAAAACACACACACACTTGTAACCTGTAAATCTATTAAAATAAAAAAAAACAATTTATTTTTATTTTTTTTGTTGAATTAAAAGTTAATGTTTAATGTACTTTGGTCAAAATTAAATACAGTTTATATGAGAATTAGTCACTATTTTCTTTTCTTTTCTTTCTTTCTTTCTCTTTTTTTAATTAAATGATAGCTGTATAGATTAATGCAAACATGGGGTACAGTGTAGTGTTCTCATATACATCTTTTTTTTTGAGACAGAGCCTCAAGCTGTCACCCTGGGTAGAGTGCCGTGGCATTACAGCTCACAGAAACCTCCAACTCCTGGGCTCAAGCGAGTCTCTTGCCTCCGCCTCCCAAGTAGCTGGGACCACAGGCGCCCACCACAACGCCTGGCTATTTTTTGGTTGCAGTCATCATTGTTGTTTGGCGGGTCTGGGCTGGGGATTCGAACCCACCACCTTAGGTGTATGTGGCTGGCACCTTAGCCGGTTGAGCTATAGGCGCCGAGCCTTATTCCAGATTAATGTGAGGATACAACTAGGTTACAGTGTTTGCCTCCATTGGTCTATTTGTTATATACCTGTAACACACTATCTTAAAGTTATTAAATTCAAAGTAAGTTTTTATGTATAATAAGGAAAGTCCCTTGGTGTTCTTCAACATTGTTTTTGCTATTCTTGGTATTTTGCTTTTTAACACGACTTTAAATCCGTTTAAATCCAACCATAAACAGACAGACATGCTGATAGGATTTTAATAGAAACAGCAGTGATTATGGGCACTATGTCTTGTATCTCCTAATTTTTCATCATTAAATGATAGGTTTTTGAGAAGTGCTTTTGTGTTCCACTCTGCCCAAGTATTAATAATATACTGAAGCCTAAGCCTCTAATATGATAGTATTTGGAAGTGGCGTCTTTGGGAGATGAACACATCAGAGCCCTCTCTTTCCACAATGTGAGGGCACAAGGAAAAGATGGCTGTTGCTAAACGAGGGCCTTCACCAAGAATGCATTCTGCATCCTGATCTTTGACTTCTAGACTCTAGAACTATGAGCAATAAAAGTCTGCTATTTAAGCCATTCACCCTATGGTATCCTGTTATAGCAGGAAGTTGTTTGATAGCTACCCTTTATCATCAAATTATAGCAATTCTTTTTTCTCTCTAGTTTACTTGATTTTTATTTTTCTAATTTCAGATTTATATAAGGGTACAAACAATTAGGTTACATTGCTTGCATTTGTTACGTAAAGTCCAAGTGGTAGTTGAGCCCTTTAACCTGAGGAGGTGTGCCACATACCCTTACATTCCGCCTGTGAGGTGGTAGCACATCAAACCCCCTCCCTTCTCCATTTTGATGTAGTTGTGTGCTTCTCTCCTGTAGGAGTATAACATCTACTGGTTTCATACTGAGTACTTTGGATACTTGCTTTTCCATTTTTGTGATAATTTACTTGGGAGGATCCAAGGATAGTTTACTTGGGATGGATCTCCAAATCCATCCAGGTAAGTAGAAAAGATCCCATCTTTTTATGGCTAAATAGTATTCAATGGTATACATATACCACAGTTCATTTATCCATTCATGGATTGATGGGCACTTGGGTTAATTCTACATCTGGGCAATTGTGAACTGAGCTGTATAAACATTCTAGTGCAAATGTCTTTATGGTAAAATAATTTTTTTCTTCTGGGTAGATACCTAGTAATGGGATTGCAGGCAATTGTAGCAATAACAAAAATAAATAAATGGGACTCAATAAAGCTAAAAAGCTTTTGTACAACTAAGAATACAACAATTAAAACAAACAGACAACCTTTAGAATGGAAAAATATATTTGTACATTACAAATCTGACAAAGGTTTAATATCCAGAATTTACTGAGAACTCAAACTAATCAACAACAACAACAACAACAAAAAAGAGCAAAGAGACACGAATAGAACCTTCTCTGACGAAGGCAAATGAACTTTCCTACAAATACATGAAAAAATGCTGATCTTCCCAAATCAGCAGAAAAATGCAAATCAAAATCTCATTTACTTGATTTTAATGACAGGATTTGATGAGGAGTTGGACAAGAGAGAGTTGAGGAAGAGTGAGGATTTTAAATGACCACCAAGTTTCTAGACTGGTGAGTAGATAAATGGAGACACCACTTTCCAAGATTCTCAGTACAAGTTGAAAAACAGATTTAAGGAGAGACTGATTAAATTTTAGATAGTGATGTAACATTCAAATAAAAACATTCTATAAAAGTGTGCTGGCTAATCTGAGTAGTACCCTACTCAGATGGGAGATGTGCTCAATGCTATTAGCATTTGAAATGTGGTTAGTCCAAAAGATGATGTGCTATAAGGGTTCATGCTACATTTTAAAGACAGTATATTTTTCTTATTAGTTGTATGTTGAAATGATATTTCAAATATAATGGGTTAAATAAAACATTAAAATTAATTTCCCCTTTTTGAAGTTTTTAATAAAGCCATCAGAAAATTTAAAATTATGTATGTGGGACTCCAACTGTATTTTCTTTTTAAAATACTTATGTAAATATCTTACATAAGCTTCAAATCTGCCGAGAGAACCAGTACTATATTTCTATTGGGTGACATTACTATAGGTGCTTGGAGATAAAAATTTAACATTCATGAAATGTGTATTTGTGAATATAATATCATATATTTACATCATGGTGGAATTTAGACCAAAGTGTACATAAATCTGACCATGAAGTGTGTTAAATAAGAAAAGGACTAATGTATCTAAAATATAATTTGACTTACAAAACTCCATTTACCAGCAGCCTCTCAGGAATAAACATAGCCACAATATAAATACTGAAATTCTATATTTTGATGAAGCCAGATCACAGCTCACATAAAATGAAAAAATATATATTATTTATTCAATTACAGCTTTTCTTCTCCTCTGTAAAATGTGAACATATATTCAAAGGAGCTTGACTGATAGCTCCACATAACCCCAAAGTGTAAACCAACCTGATGGAAAGGGTCGTCTCTATATTCTTTTTTCACACATGGATTAATCTGAGGATTTTCCACATCTGTCTCACTGGTACAAGATGAACGGCATTCTGCACAATGTAACAAGTCTTCCCACAATACATCTTCTGTTTCAGATTCTGGCCTTGTACTCTCAGAATCCTGTCTGGAACTTGAACAGCGAGAGCTGCAACTAGTACCCGATTTAGGGGCATCCTGAAATCAAGATGTTCTTTGACATTAATACAATTCATGTACCCTTTCCAACTCAAAGGACTCTATCAGAACCATATATTGCTACTTTTTGCTAAGACAACAAATACACTGTCAAAGGACAGTGAAAAAGATAGCAAAACATTAAAAAATATATTTTATTTTAAGCAGTAACAAAAGGCCTCAATTCAAAATGTACTTGATTTCATTTTTCAGCTCAGATGTTGCTTTGCATGCAGTGGTTGTGCCTATTTTCTCTTACAAACAGATTCAAATTAATTTAAACTTCTACTGGATAAAGAATGGTAATAGTCATTGGTATAGCCAAGTATGTTCAAATCTTTGGATTTGTTTCTAGCTGTTCTCTGTATCAACTGCATCTTTAAAATGTTGTGTATTCTCCCTTTGTCTTTCCCACACTATCACCAGAGGTCAGACTTTATCTTTCATATCTCTTAGCTATAAACACCTACTAATTTGCTCCTAATTTCCAGATTAACTTTCCTCAAGTGCAGCTGTTCTTACACTCCTTTAACCAAAGTCTTTCCCTAGTTCCCCTCTATTGTCCTGGATAAAGTTCAAATTCCATCACTGCACATGCTTGTCTACATATGCTACTTTCTGACCTTGTCTTCCACTTCATACCACAACCTCATCCTCCAGTTGACACTGGGCTACTCCCTGGCCACTCAACACAGTTGTACTTTGTAACTCTAGCCTTTCATTATGCCCTCACCTCCATCATTCATCTTGCTGTCCTTTAAAGAGATATTGAAAATTCAATGAACATGGTAGCTTTTAATCCAAACCTAGCCCAAAGCAGGGGCTCAACAAATGGCAATTTAAAGCCACCTACCTAGAATGATCACTCTGTCCCTAAAGTGAGTTATTAACATTTATATTCACTTAACAATACATTTTGCATTGCTGTTCATGTTATTTCACATTTGCAAATACCTCATAGACTGTAATTCTCACATATACAGTAAACCTACAGAAGACAGATTTTTTTCTTTTGCTATCCTTACCACAGGTAATAAAATATACTGAATGACTGAGGTACAGTATTGATAATTAATCTATTGATATTAGACTGGGGCACCATGAATCTATGTTTAGTGTATTGATAAGAGTGTGAGAAAAGGGCTATTTGTTTAGGGACAAAGTAAAAATGTTTTAAAAGACATGAACAGGCAAACGAATGAAGAAATGAAAAGGGAAAATAAAATATAGAAAGAAAAAAGGGCAAAAACCACCCTGCTTTGTTTTAGAAAGAGCACTCCAGAAAAATTTCAGATTCACTAATGTCAACCAGAATACCTGGAGTAAAAGCAATTTTCATTATAATAGTTATAACAGTTTTCACTAGATACCAAGGCACACAAAGCATTAATATTCAGTAACTATAATGTTTTTGATAAAGCTAGCTTACCATCAGTAACTTACGACATAGACTTGCTAATTAGACTCAGAAGTAAATAAAAAGTCCCGATTACTGTTTAAAACTAATGACTGATTTCAGGGCTAAGGAAGTATCTATAATTCTTCATAAGTGTTTTTTGATAAATACTGATTAAAAAGTGGGCCATTTTACAAGTGCAAAATCTAAAATTTATTGCCTGTAATTACTTACATTTCAAACAGAATTTTACCTGCAATATTTATGTGATAAATAGCTACTCTGATTTCACTATAAACTGCTAAAGCCTAAAAATAGGAAATTTTAGAATTGAAGAAAATAGTTCAAATTAACCACACTTATTTTATTCTGTTCATTTGACAGACAGCCAAACTGAACATATCAAATTCAGAGGACATCCAGTATATGTCTTTAGGAAATATGTTTAAATGCTTTGTGCTAAGCTATTTATGAATAATCTTATTTAACCCTAACAATCTGAGGAGGCTGTCTTATCTCCCCCCCTCCATATGGATGCAAAAAAGACTTTGACAAGTTAAATATTTTCCTCAAGGTCATTTAAATGGTCATTCTCCAAGCCCATGGTTCCTTCATTAGATGTCTACTACCTTACCTTTATTAGATGAAAATCTAATCTATAATTGGGAGTAAAAAGTAGAAAATACTTGTAGAGTTGAACAAAGGCACGACAGAGTAGGAAACAGGACTAATGTTCCTTAAGAGAAGCTATCAGTTCCTTAGGACACCTCCTGCATCCCAGACAACGAAGTAATCCCACCACCATCAGGGGACTGGAAGAAGCCAACCAGACACAGTAGGTAGTTTAAAAAAAAAAAAAAAGGTAAAAACCAGGGATTAAACAAAAGTCTACACATTAAAAAGACAAGATTTCCCACCTCATCTCTAGGCCCTTTGGTGCCAAACATCATAGAAGCCTGTTTTATTATCTACCATCCTATCCCACCAGAAAGTTGAATGATTCTTCCTAAAAAACTAGAGGCCCCTCAAGAGTTTATCCACAGATCTCACTGTTAACTGGCTCACAACGAATGGCCCCGTTCCTGCCATATATTACAGGGAAGCCCACCAGTTCTACCCATGCACAAAATGATTCCCCAAAGGACATTTTTTCATTTCTTTTTATTAGTTGGAAATCTTTTATAAAGAGAAATTAAAGTTCAAACTGTTCCATCTTTGGCTCCTGAGTCCTTCTTTAGCAACTTCCTTGCTCTCTATCATATAAAGAGGTTCCTAGATCATTCTGTGTTCTTCCTGCAACAGTTGGGAATCTGGAATCAGCTATTTCTTCAAGAAGCCCAGTGTGTGTGTGTCAAGTGATAAATGGCATGAGGTAGGTGCTAGAGATGTTTGTTCATTGTGTTTGGGTGGCCAAACCATTTTTGTGCCTCATTCTTAAAGAAAAAAATATCATCAGTAATTTGAAAGAAGCATAGCAATACTATAAATACAAATATGAGACAGCACTGTAAGTCTTCTGTCTCAATTTTATTTACTCAAAAGAGACTTTATTTTGCTTTTTAAAAAATATCCTTTAAAAGCTGGTTTGACTTAAGAGTCAAAATTTTTCAGAATTGAATGAAGCTTTTAAATATCTCCCTCTCTAAATTCTTCATTTTACAGATGAAGAATATGATGACCAGATTTTTTAATGTAATCTTTTATATATTAAAAAACACTTAAAACAATCAATGCTTATCAATTATCAGCCTTACTTAGCTTGAAATCCAGAAAATTTAAAGCAACATATTTATTTAAAAGTTAAGATTAGGAAAATAATGTTCTATGTTTCAAGACTTTCAAAATAGTTCAAAATATAGTTGCAAACCAAGAAAAGCAAAGATCATGAGGAGTGAGAAAAGTACTTCTGAAGCCAAATATTTCATTCTGTAGGAGAGGGTTCAAACAGCCTTCTAACTCCCTTCCAGCACCAACTGATTTCTAACTGTACACAGAGTAAGACTGTGATTTTACAAAGCTTAGCTATCTGGTTTAGGAACAGAAGACAGCACATCAAATGATGTGGGTAGAAAGGGAATGAGGAGACAGACACTCCCGCATTCGTGTCTAATGGTAGCTACTGAGAAAAAAAGCACAACAACAGACACAAGAAAAATTAACTAGAGACACAGCCACAGAGAAGAATGTGCAAAGAAGTAACTCTGCTAATTTCAATACTCTGAAGGCATTCATATTCCTGCACTGTGTAACACTGTTTTTTTTCACAAGTTTAAACCAAAATCATAAAGAGAAAAAGATAAAGCATAAGTCAGAAAAAAAAAAAAAAACAAAGAAGAAAAAATAATCGAATTTTATAGTGTGAGGACTTAATAACCAGTGAGAGTAAGATGAAGTAGGTTATTAGAATAATCTAACTTTGCTATAATCAAGAAGGTATAAAAGCCTTTTGAGGTGTAAAAAAGACAAAAATAGGAGTTTGTAGATTGTCTCTCTAGAATGGTCTTATTCAAAAGCAAACAACAAATGATGTGTGAGTCTTCAAAAATAATGCACAAAATGAGTTCAAATATGTGATTATTTATCAGTATGTGTAATACGTAAACCTAAAACTGCTACTCTATAAATCCAGATCGAGTTAACAGTAACAGATATTGACAGTAATGGGAAATATTTAATTTAACAACAATTTCAGTTGCTGAAAAGAGGCTGTAAATTAGTAACACATCAAATAGCTATGTATGTATATGTTGAAAGCCAAAGTGTATACCTCATTTGGGTAATGTTTCTTATAATGGTGTGACTTTCTGCTCCGAAGAATGCTTTCAGAAGCCCTGTCTACACGACGGCGTAGTGAGTATCCTGTTTCAGGACCTTCCTCACTGGAGACTTCATCAGAGACATTTGTTATTGTCCTTTGGGTATCCTAAGTTGGGAGGATACAAAGAGGATTATATGTAATTTTTAAGTGTCCTTTTAACTTTTAAACTGTGAAATTTTTAATTATACATGCATATGTACATACACATACCTTCAAAATAGCTTTAAATACCTCAAAGTGATTAGTACTACCTGATTTTCTGAAAATGTCTTTAATCAGTGACTATACTTTAAAAGTACATTTTATTTTTAAAAGTACTTAACAGCCATTTATCAAATATTGCTCTGTAACATTTCTGTTCATAAAGATTTGAAACAGTTAACAAAATAAAAATATAAATAACTAAGAAAATGCTGTAAAGGCTATGTTAACCAGTTTGATGAAAATATTTCAAATTGTATATAAAACCAGCACATTGTACACCATGATTGCATTAATATACACAGCTATGACTTAAGAAAGAAACAATATAAAACAAGAGAAAAGCAGAACAAAAACCATTTAAAAGAAACGGAGAGGACTAGCATGGCAGCTCATGCCTTTAATCCTAGCACTCTGGGAAGACAAGGCAGGTGGACTGCTTGAGCCCAGAAGTTCAAGACCAGTCTGAACAAGACAGAGATGGTGTAGCCACTAAAAATATAAAACCCAGCCAGGCAGCACCTGTAATTCCAGCTACTCAGGAGGCTGAGGCAAGAAGATTGCTTGAGCCCAAGAGTTTGAGGTTGCTATGAGCCATGATACCACAGTACTCTAACCTGGGCAAGAGAACGAGACTCTGTCTCAAAAAAAAAAAAAAAAAAAAAAAAAAGCTGAGAGGCACTAATTATATTATTTTTTTCCAAACAGCGAAAGCCATTTATTTTTTTCCAAACAGCGAAAGCCATCAATTATAAGAGCTTATGAGCAAGAGGGAGCGCATACGTGCATGTATCAGACAGACAACATGCTGTACACATCAATGTGTAAGAGACATCTAAATTTTAGAAATTCTGAAATTAAGAGACCCTAGAGTGTAAGCGTTATTGATACCTTTATGCTTTTCATCTAACTTTACTATGTAATATATACCTAAAAATGTGTTTGAAAGCTGTATGTCTGAAAACTTACCTGCTCAGTGATAACAGTGAAGTAAGGTTTATATTTTTAGAGAGTTAAGTGCTCAAAAAATCAGAGTAAGGAACCGTATTTCACTGTAGGCCCATGAAACTCCATAGCTACTAGTACTAAAAATATATATGTATGTTCAACACACCTACTTTACTCAAAATTATAGAATACTTTTTTATTTTTCTCAACACTAATTGTTTATGATTGTATTTCTAAATGTAAAAGAGGTAATAACATGTTTTGATTTGACCATGGTTTTTTTTTTACTATAATAGATTTTAAAGAACAAATTATTTAATTTTAAAAAATCAGTGAAACAAACAGAAGCTATGACACTAGGTTTTGTTATAATAAACCCAGAGTCTCTTTAATTACTATTTTGAAAAACTAAATAAATGTTATTGTTAACAAATATTTCCTTAGTAAGATTTTTTTTTCAGATTAAAAACAAAACATGTGCTGACAACACAGGCAGAGAATGTAGAAAAAACAAGATATAGGAGGATGGCCAGCCATCGTGAACAACACAGTAACTGTCCAGACCAGGAAGTTCATGACTAACCAACTACTTCAGAGGAAACAAATGGTCATTGATGTCCTTCACCCTGGGAAGGCAACAGTACCAAAGACCGAAACTAGAGAAAAAATAGCCAAAATGTACAAGACCAGACCCGATGTCATCTTCATATTTGGATTCAGAACTCACTTTGGTGGTGAGAAGACAACGGGCTTTGCCATGATTTACGATTCTTTGAATTATGCAAAGAAAAATGAACCCAAACATAGACTTGCAAGGCATGGCCTGTATGAGAAGAAAAAGACGTCAAAAAAGCAGTGAAAGGAACGCAAGAACAGAACGAAGAAAGTCAGGGGGACTGCAAAAGCTAATGTTGGTGCTGGCAAAAAGGCAAGGAGTGAAGTTATCTGCAGCCATTGTATAGATTTTTCACAACAGGATTAATAAAGACTTTTATGTGGGGAAAAAAAAGAAAAACAAGTTATATTCTCAGAATATGAACAGAAAACTGGTTTCTTAGTTCAGCTTTTTCAACAATTTATATGTTCCACTTAATACAATTTCTTACACATAATGCAAACAGGGAAAGAAAAGGTAAGGCTTAACAAACAACAACTATAAAGTATGAAATGCTTTAATATTTTGGAAAATTGAAGCCATCAATTCATATGATACCACATTATAGTGGGAATCAAGTTTAATCATGATACTTCATCTGATTTTCAGTATCATCTGTGTTACTTATAAAGGCCTGCATAATAAATTCTGGAGATGATACTTACTTTAAAGCTGTGGTTCTCAACCTGTGGGTCACCATCCCTTTGTAGCAATGAAAATACATCCTGCATATCAGATATTTACATTATGATTCATAACAGTAGCAAAATTACAGTTATGAAGTAGCAACAAAAATAATTTTATGGTTG
>CAUYTI010121307.1:0-81656 GCA_963575145.1 Galago senegalensis
TTTTTTTTTTTTGAGACAGAGCCTCAAGCTGTCCCCCTGGGTAGAGTGCTGTGGCATCACGCTCACAGCAACCTCCAACTCCTGGGCTCAAGCGAGTCTCCTGCCTCAGCCTCCCAAGTAGCTGGGACTACAGGTTCCCGCCACAACGCCCGGCCATTTTTTGGTTGCAGCCATCATTGTTGTTTGGCGGGCCCGGGCTGGGGATTCGAACCCGCCACCTTAGGTGTATGTGGCTGGCGCCTTAGCCACTTGAGCCACAGGTGCCGAGCCAAACATAGTCCACTCTTGCTAAATGCACGTTTACAATGTGTTTCTGTTCTTAGCTTCCTCTTGACACCCAGAATAATTTACGGTTTCTCCTTACCTTCTTCAATCAAGTCCACACCCAAATAAAAGAGTTCAGCTATATTAACAGTCCCCTAGACAGAATAAACAGGGATAAGGATTTTGTGTTTTGTTCACAGCTATATTCCCAGTGTCTAAAACAATACCTGGCACAGAGTTTGTTGTTCAACAAATATTTTCCTGCTGAATGAAGTAAACAGCTTTTTTAACTTACACAGAATAAGGCAAAATAAAATTATGTACTGTGGTTATTTGTTTATCTGTTACTGAAGATTATCCATAATAGCAACAGAATAGGCACACCAAGATTTTGCAATAAATTAAGTGAGAAAATGTATGCTGAAGAAAGAGCTACCTCTTTTCTTTCTTTGATGGGCACGAGTGTTAAGATTTTAGCAATCACACCCCAATACTCTTTAAAATAAGTTTTTGAACTGTGTTTAAGTAATAACGATATAAGTCAGTTTCTACTGTGATTTTTTAGATTCTGAACTTTCTGGTCACACATGCCTAACTGTTAAAAGTAGTGCTATCTTTCTGATGCTTCATTCAATATTACTGTTTACAATTATTTTTTTATGTTTCCTGAGAAAATCACTACCACCATATGGGCTAACTCAGAGATATCCTGCTGGGATGTTACCACAATATGCTAAATGCAACTTTCCTTTTAACAACCCCAAACGCTTCTCCCTCTGTCAAGTGTTGTGCTTCATACTAAAATCTTTTATTAAAATGCCAAGCTTGCCCGCTCTGTCCTCTTATCTTTCATCATTGCCTTCCTCCCCTCCTCTCTCCTTTGTGCTTACATACTACCTAGGACGGGAACCCTCCAAACAGACCAGGACTGGGGCGGCTGGAGAAGAGACCCCTGCAGGTTCTCTTATGGAGTGACAGGGGCAGCACACATCCCGCAGCAGAGCTGTCGGGGTGCCCTCGCATACGCTGAGCAGGATCCTGCCTCCACCCCTGCCAGTCACCACACGCTGTGCTGTTTCCTTCTGAGCTATCCTGATGTAGCTGCCAAACCTGTGACCTACTTTCACACAGCCCTGTGCTTCTGGCTTCCCACAGTCAGTGCCTTCCACGGGGTGGACTTGCTACCTGTTTTCTTCACACTGGAAATCACATCAGCCAGGCAGATACCTTTTTAGCCACCACCTGTGGGGTTTCAGTCACTATGTATAGGCATTTTAAAAATCAATCATTCTCCAAAAGTTCTCCCCCAACGCCCATCTCCCACTCCCCCAGTTTATGTTGAAGCCTGCACGAGATGACTTGGGTGAAGGTCTCTTGTTTTAAGATGTTAATTTCTAGGTTTCTTTTCCATTCTACCAGCCAGAAGCCTCTTTCATCTGAAGATCTTTCTGTCTGTGTGGCACAAGTGCTGAAACACTGTGGTTATTAATTGCTCAGGTCAGGCTGGGAGATGCATTGATCTCCCCTTCTTCTGGGTCCCCAGTGTGTCTTGCCCATATCACTCTCCTGACAATTAATCACATTTTGCCTTGAGACATCTGTGGTTTCACTTTTGCCATTTTCTTCAGCTCTTTGTTTCCCAACTGGCCAGTCTGCTTGACACACACAGATTTTATAGATTATTTGTCTCTGACTTTTCTACAGACCTATATAAACTACATCTCCAAAATATTTTTTGATTGACCTGTGGACTTAGAGTCTAAACAAAATGGTGTAGACTCAATTCTTCCTGCTCTTCCCTGCTAAGCACAATAATGAACCCTGAAAATAATTCATGTCTAACAGGTGGAAAGAGTACGGTGCATTGCTTAGGGACCCTGGGACTGGAAAGCAAAAAAGAACCAGAGTATCTTATGCTGCCCTGCCAACAGAAGGCGGCAATGCAGACCTGGCACTTCCTAACCCACTACCTACGACAACAGAAGGCCGCCCCTGGGGTGGGGGGCTCATTCCTTGTGCAAACTGGAAAGAGTCCTGCCTCTGTCACCAGCCAAGGGAGATCTAGCAAAGGGACTAGGTTAATCACCCCGCTGATATAAACGGGCCGAAGCACCCTCCTACCTCTCCAGACCTAAAATTCTCCTCCCCAAACTCAGAGACACCATGCAAGGCGGGTGGCAGGGACCTGGAAGGGCTCTCCTTTTCTACCAGGCCTGAGACACAGTGAGGCAGCCAAGCCCACCACAAAGGAAACTCCCACAACAGCAAGTACCCAGGAAGCACTCTCCAGCATGCCCTTCCATGCTCTGCCTCCCCCACAGAGGCACCAGGGGACCCAGCTGGGGACATCCCTTCCTCCTCCTCAGCAGCACCAAAGCTGCACTAAAAGGCTCTGTTAAACTGCCGCTGCCAACAGTGATTATTTGTCACCGAAGCCTGCCAAAGTGGCCCAGATACCAAATACAAAAAGAGAGACTCTGAAAGTAACAGCCAGACTGACAGAATACAATAAAAAAATCACCCATCATACCAAGAGCCAGCAAAATCACAACTGGAATGAGAGAAGACAATCAGCTGATGCCAACACTGAGATGACCAGATGTGTAAATGATCGGGTAAGAGCTTTTAAGCCATGATCAATAAAGAGCTTCAGCAATGAATGATATAATCTCTTGAAACAAAGGAAAAATAAAATCTCAGCAAAAGAAGAGAAGTTACAAAAATGAACAAAATTCAAATTGTATAATTAAAAATATTATAACAGACATAAAAACTCACTAGACATAAAAGCTCAATAGTAAATAGTAAAGTGGAGCTAAGAGAGGACAGAATCAACAAACTTGAAGACAGATGAATAGAATTCAGAAAGAAAACAGACTAAGGGGGGAAAAAAACCAACAGAGCCTCAGAGACCTTTGGGACAATAACAAAAGATGAATCTTTTTTTCTATCATAACATTACCAGAAGGGGAGAGGAGAGTATAGGCAAAAGAATATTCAAATAATCATAATAATGGTTGAAAATGGGCTCAGCACCTGCAGCTCAGTGGCTACGTACAACCAGACTGGTGGGTTCGAACCTGGCCCAGGCCTGCCAAACAACAACTACAACAAAAAAACAGCAAGGCATTGTGGTAGGCGCCTGTAGTCCCAGCTATTCGGGAGCCTGAGGCAAGAGAATTGCTTAAGCCCAAGAGTTTAAGGTTGCTGTGAGCTGTGATGCCACAGCACTCTAGCAAGGGTGACATAGTGAGACTCTGTCTCCAAAAAAAAAAAAAAAGAGGCTGAAAAAGTCTAAAATTTGGCAAAAGACATAAATCTGAGTAGGACATACCCTGAGAAATCCACACCAAGACACATCATGATTAAACTTCTAAAAACAAAAAACAAAGTAAAAGCCTTAAAAGCATTCAAAAAGATGCATTACTTTTAGCGGAGTAACAAATCATATAAAAGTAGATTTCTTATCTGAAACCAGGCTGGTGAGAAGGAAGTGCCATAACATTTTTCAAACACTGTCGACTGTGAATTCTATATTTAGAAACAATATCCTTTAGAAATGAAGGGGGGAATAGAAATATTCTCAAATAAAGAAAAGGGGATGTTGTGCTATCAAACTTACTTAAAGAATGGCTAACATGGCGGTGCCTGTGGCTCAAGCGGCTAAGGCGCCAGCCATGTACACCCAAGGTGGCGGGTTCGAATCCCCAGCCCAGGCCTGCCAAACAACAATGATGGCTGCAACCAAAAAATATCCGGGTGTTGTGGCGGGCGCCTGTGGTCCCAGCTACTTGGGAGGCAGAGGCAGGAGACTCGCTTGAGCCCAGGAGTTGGAGGTTGCTGTGAGCTGTGATGCCAGAGCACTCTACCCAGGGGGACAGCTTGAGGCTCCTGTCTCAAAAAAAAAAAAAGAATGGCTAACAGAAGTTCTCGCAACAGAAAAAGCAACCGCAAGAGAAAGTTTGAAGCTTCATGAAAAAAAGAACACCAGAATGAGTAAGTAAACATTATTGCAGTATCTGACGTGACCTACAGGTGTATAGGAGAAATACTTAAGACAATTATATTTAAAGAGAGGAAGAGATAAAGATACCTGAATAGCACTAAGGTTTCTCCATTTCACACGAAGTGTTCTAACACTGACACTACAGACTATGATAAGTTACACACGTGTAATGGAGTATCTACCCACTAAGGAAACTATTTGTAATCGGTACACTTAAACAAACAGAAGCGAAAACAAAAAGAAAAAAACTTAAAAACAAAACCCAAAATAGCTAAAATAAATCAACACAGTACTATTTTAAAATGTTCAAATACTTCACAGAAAAGTAAGAAAAGAGAAACAGAAATGAGAGGCCATCGGCAAACAGTAAAATGAAAGACTTAACCCCAAGCATATCAATAAAAACCATAAGGGGAAAACAAATAAAACAAAATAAAAGACATATTTTCAAAGTAGATGAAATAATACAATCCAATAATATGCTAACTACAAGAAACTGATTGCACAGACAATGCCATACAAAAGGATGGGAAAAGACATACCATGCAAACGTCCATTTTAGAAAGGCAGATGCAGCTGTATTAATTGGTAAAGGAAACTTAAGAGCAAAAAAAATAAATAAAATGCTAGAGAAAAAGAGCCACATAATTACAGAACTATCAACTGACTTGGAAGGCAATACCAATCCTAAAAGTATATGCACCACACAACAGACCCTCATAATGATTAAAGAAAAACCTGGCAGAGCTGGAAGGAGAAACAGACAAATCTATAATGATAGCTAGGGCGTTTAACACCCCTTCCAGTTAGAGTATTATGAGACAGAAACTCAGCAAGGACAAAGAATAAACAAACCCTACAACCATCCAATAAGATATAACTGACCTAGCCATATTAAAAAGATATAACTGACCTAGCCATATTAAAAAACTCCACTCAACAAAGCAGTTTTTTAAGTGTTAGTGTAACATTCATCAAGATAGAGCATATTCTGTCCCATAAAACAAACTTCTACAAATTGAAAAGAATTGAAACCATAGAGAATATGCCTCTAGACATATTCTCGTTCTGGAATAAAACTAGAAACAAGTAACACAAAGGCAACAAGACAATCTCCAGACACTTGAAAACTACACCACACACTTCTACATACTCCATGGCTCAAGAAAAAAAATCCCCAAAGATATTAGAGTATAACAAATATGAAAATACAACATATCAAAATATGCAGCTTAAACCAGTGCTGAGGGGGTAATTTATAGTACTAAAATGCCTACCTTAGAGAAAAAGGAAGTACTAGATGCAAAAATTCTCAATAAAATATTAGCAAGTCAAATCTAGCAATGTAAAAAGAGAGTTATGCATCATGACTTATTTGGGATTTATTCCTGAAATGCAAGGGTAACATGAAAGATCTTTGTGGTGACAAAATGTCTGCATCTTGACTGCATTAATGTCAATACCTGGTTGTGATGTCACAAGGGTTGTAAGGAGTCAGTCCTGGAGGAAAATAGGTAGAGGGTACCTAGGATCTCCAAGTTGCTTCTTAAAAATGCAAATGAATCTACAATGATTTCCCAAAAAAGTTTAATTGAAACACCTGTGGACGCTAAGTGTAACTCAACTCATTTTTTTAAGACACATTCTCACTCAGTTGCCCTCGGTGGAGTGCTGTGGCATCATAGCTCACAGCAACTTCAACCTCTTGGACTTAAGCAATCCTCCTGCCTCAGCCTTCCAAGTAGTTGGGACTAAAGGCACCTACCAAGATGCTTGCCTAATTTTTCTATTTTTAGTAGAGACAGGTCTTGCTCTTGCTCAGGCTGGTCTCAAACTCTTGAGCTCAAGCAATCCACCTGCCTCGGTCTCTCAGACTGGTGGGATTACAGGCATGAGCCACCAAACCTGGCTTCACCAGTCAATCTTTAAGTGGTCTTAAATTATAAAAGAATGAAAGCATCATGGTTGTTAGTACTTAGGGGTCAGTAAGATTCCCCCCAAACTAAGGTTTGAGATTGTTCTGAGATTTCAACTTTAAGAATAACACAAAGTGAATGGAGGATGAAATACAAAAATCGATTTAAAAAAAAAATCACTGACTGCTAGACATATAAAACTAGATTGTAACCTAATATAAACTACCTAAGTAAAGGACATGTGGCTCAAAAGGATGGTTGAAGCAATCACACTAGCACAGAAAAAAAAACCAAAACACAGAGTGTGTGAGAGAGCAATAACAGAGCACAGCACTCATCCCAGCTCTTTCCAGGGAAGAAGCCGCCTGAGCTGAATCTATTACTGATATTCTATTAGTAAGGTATTTGCACCATCGAGATGAAGCAGAGATCTGTGCTCCTCAGGTTTCACTTACACTAGGCCTGCTCTCCCTGTGAGGGGACACAGTAGACAAATAAAAATATTTAGAAAGTCACAGCTGTAAACTCCATCAGCAAACTAAGGGCAACTAGCTGAAGTTATTGTTGCTTTTATATTCTTTCCTAAACTTTTAGTCCTCTTCCTGCTTAAATGAATAAACCGACATTCTGGTTTCACGTATCAGTCTTATTAGTTTAGCTCAGATGAGTCCATTCTTAAGAGTTGGTGGAAAAACTAGCTGGCTGAGTCCAAGGCTCCCCTGTGAGCTGCGGCAAACTCGCCCCTGAAATGGCACCAACCACAAATGGCCTCTTAGAAGCCGGGCTGGCTCTCAGCGTGATGGAGATTCCTTTTGTTTGTCCTGTGGCCCAGTGTGATCTTTTCAAATCTACCAGTCATTCCTCTGCCCAAACCGCCAAATTCAAAATGGTGCTTTGTTCTTTCACCATTTGAGATTTGTTCTTTCACACAATTGCCATATAATGAGGTGGAACAGATGTGAGATTTATTAGTATTATTTTGAGTAGCAAAATATATCATTTGGTATTTTTGTTTACTTCGAAGCACTATGAAAATCTAAGATTTAAAAATCGTTATAATAAAGAGACAATGAAATTATTTTCTTCCATTATCAGAATCTGATTAGAACTTTTGTTAATAAATTCACATTGAATCTATAATATGGATGACCTTTCCTAAACATTTCTATCAGTCTCCATTAGGCTTCCAGTCTCGTCACTCAAGCAAACTGTCAGGAAAATGTGACTCACTCAGATGGGCTTCGCAGGTTTGTATTTAAAGACAATGTGAAACTTGCAAAGCTATAGTGGCCACATATTAAAATTCACACAGATGAAATATTACATGAAGGGTCATCTGTTGTTCATGGAAAAAACATGGCCCAGGGAACCCAGACGTGATAGCCTCAAAAGAAGATGAGGAATAGTTGGGGGATGGAATTAGTAAAATTCAATGAAATTTTTTTTCTAAAGTTATTGATAAATCAAATCTTGTCCATGATATTTATGAGGAAAATAATTGATCATGGCTTAAATAATTTCATTAAGATAAACATAAAATGGGAAAAAATTGGAAATAGATTAATAGCGCTCTATGGAAAATTGATTATGGGAAGGAATTAAATTGGCTTAACGAATTTCGTGAAAACTAATCCATACTGGGACAATTCTGATTGAAATGTTTATATTCAGAAACAGAATCCTACATCCCTGAGGACACTCTGTGTTTCTCAGACTCCGACCATCTCAGATGCTGCCATCCTGCTGGCTTCCAGTTCTCACCTCAGGCTTCTGTAGCTCTCTTTTCCCCGTTCCTTACTGTTTATTTTCCACATCACACCCACATACACAGGCATTCCCCAAGGTGCCGGTCTCAGCCCACTTTTGTAACTTCTCCTTCCTCCTTTCCCAATTTCTTTGCCTCCCTTCCCTTCACCATCGTCTATGCTATGGCTTCCACTTCCCCCTCTTGCCCTGCCCTTCCCACTCAGTGCCAGCTCTACGTTCCCAATGCCTGTTAGACTCTTTCCACCAGATGTCCCACTGATGCAATAAATTCAAACCATTCAAAACTGGACCCGGTATCTTTCTCCACAGCCCAGGGGGACACACTGGTGTGTTCAAGCCAGAGGAAACCAGTCTGTGAGCTGACTGTATGCATCTCTTGCCAACGCCACATACGGTGGCATCATCAAGGTGGCAGGTGGGAACCGGCTTTGATGAAGTGTTTATACCATGGAGATCAGCAAACATGACAATGAAAAAGCACCCCCAGCGTATAGAGTACTACCACATCCTTAGTTAAACAGCATGGGGACTTGGAGTGATCTCTGCACCTCTCCAACCCTGACCCTCCATTTTCAGTTAATTGTCAAGTTGTCTGTATTCTACTTCTGGAGTGTCTCTCAGGTCCCAACTTTCTTTCCAGATTCGAAGACACTGCCTTAATTCACACCAATGCCAGTGTGTGCCTAGATTACTGCAACGGTTTCCTGGCTGGTCTCCTTGACTTCATCTTTAGTTTCACAACCCATCCCTCACACAGCTGCGGGATTCTCTCCCTTTAAATATTATAGCTTGGAATGTAATATTCTGCTGTAATGTCTCACCATTTTCTAAGGAATAAAGCCCGAAAGCTTTTTGGCTATAGGACATCACCGTGGATTACGGAAGCAAGGCCCTGCACACATCCATCTATACCTTGTCTGTTGAGTTCCCTAATGTCAATGTCTTTACCCTCACCTTCCTCTTAAGGCACACTCAGCTAAGAAGCCCATTTCCTGATCCCCACAAACAAGAATGAACGACCCCTCCCTTTGCAGCCCTATACAACCTTTGTTTGCATCTTGACTATGTTCTTCTGCGACTTACTTTTGTCTCACACATGCCAAACTTGACAAGTCATCGACTGCATTTCCAACAATTTTCAAAATCTGCTTTGCCCTTAAGTGCATTCTGTTTTCCTTTTAACCATGTATTTTCTTCCTTTTGCTTCCCTAACCCAATTTTAATTATCCCCAAACCATAGGCATTTACAGAGTTAAGAATGCCTACTCTGTCTGCCACAATCATGCAAGATGAAAAGATATTTAACCCCAGGCTGGGTGTTCCAAGTGCCTGCAATTAAAGCAAATCTCCTCCCGCCCCACCTTTGGTTGACTCTATGATTAAAAAAGAAAATGATTTCATTAAAGATAATTTAGTTGACATTTCTTCTTTGGTAAAACTTGCAGTTGAGATGGCTTTCACCGCCCTGGAATAATTTAGCATGCGGTAACATCAAGAAACATGGAGCAGGAATGCTGTGGACATCCAGGAAGGATGGGTAAAACGCAAAGTGAGCCACAAGGAGATAAGTGGTCTAGAAAGTTTGGTTTGTCATAAAATACCTGTGGGCAGCGGTGGCTTCCAGAAGCAGGGTTTGCACTTTTCCTACTACCCTTTCCTGTTTGACCTTTACCCCCCTCTTTGGTTCCCACTCCTTCAGCTGCTGAGGTGATACCTTCTTAGGTGTGTGCCACAACTTAGCAACATGCCAGTGCAGAGGAGAACCACAGACTCCAGGGTCCAAAGTGAGATGAGATGAAAAAGCAGCAAAGCAGAGTGTGACCCTAGATAGTAGCGGGCTTTGGCGTTAGTTGAATGGAACAATCTGATTTCTTCCCTACACTCTTGTTGTCTTTGCAAGATCCAAGAAGAGGCCATGGAGTGGGGAGCAGTTTTCTTGTTTCTCTTCTCCCCATTGCTTGGGTATAAAGGTGAGAGGTGCTGAGGTACATCCCCCGACACACGTTCAGCCTCTCCTGTTCATGACACCCCACCAGTGGCAGGCCACAGAGTCACTCCACTCACATTTTCAGACTAACACCTAAATTCATCTTCTCTTTTGGTAATGAGTGACCTCAGGTCACCCTGAACAAAATGTAGCATAAGTGGGAAGATCCCCACGAGAGCATCTTAAATTCCCTTGTCTATGAAGACGATCATTTCTTATTCGTGGAACGTTATTAACCTGAATATCTACCCCATACGAGATAATCAGATTGTCTAGACACATATTTTAAAATTAATGAACACCAATATAAATAATTTTAATATTTCTAAATCGGAATATCTGTATTTTTTATTTAGGTCCTTTGCATCATGACTATGTTCTATGATTTTTTTATAATTAGGACCTTTGAAATTTTACTCAGAATTATCACAAGAGTGCCATATATTTATATAATATCTTCCTCCTAAGAAACACAAAATATTTATAGGTATTGTCTATCTCAGTCTTAAAATATTTCTCTTTGTGCTGTTCTTTGAATGCTGCATGACAAGAAAAATAACACGGCAAATGGTAAATGTGCTCTGTGAGAGGCAAAGAAATTTTCTGATAAGAGACAAAGGGGGAAAAAAATGGCAAAAGGCACAGACCTGAAAAGATGTGCTCTAGTTTTTCTTCAGGGCATTTACTCTGCAGCTGGCAATAAACTGGGGCTGTCCTGATACATTCCTGAAGAGTGTCCCCATCTGCTGCAGAGTAAGTCCGCACCTGAGACCCAGATGCATCTTCTCTTTCCTGTTCATCACCTTGACCCCCTCCACTCTGACCACACTTCCATCCTATCCCCTTTCAAATAACTACAGGTCTTCCACAGCTTGAAAAATCCACTAATGGATCCTGTTATTTTTTTTCCTTTTTTTCTTTTTAATTTCAATAGATTTAAGGGGAATAAAGGGCTTTTGTTACACAGACTGTATAATGCTGAAGTCAGGCTCCCTGTCTATCTGTCCCTAGAATAATGTACATCGTGCCTGCCTGACACATAGATTTTATTCCTCCTCCTTTCTTAAGTTTCCAATATCCATTATACTACTTTATGACCATATAGGCCCATTGCTTTGCTCCTACTTATAAGAGAGAACACGTGGTGTCTGATTTTTCATTCCTGGGATACTTCACTTAGGATGATGGTCTCCAGTTCCATTCAAGTCACTGCAGAAGACATCATTCCATTTATTTTTATGACACAATAGTACTCCACGGTATATATTGACCACATTTTCTTTATCCACTCATCTGGTGATGGGCACGTAGATTTGTTCCTTATCTCCATGACTGTGAACTGACTGTGCTATGATAAACATTTGGGTGCAGGTGCCTTAATACAAAATGACTTCTTTTCCATTGAGTGGATACTGGATTGAATGGTGGGTCTCCTTTTAGTTCTCTGAGGACTCTCCACACTATTTTCCATAGAGGTCATACTAACTTACATTCCCATCAACAACTACAAACCATCTCCTTCCCTCTCTTTTTTCCTTCCTTCCTCTCCTCTCCTATTCTTGCCTTTCTTCTCCTTTCCTTTTCCTCATTACTAAACCGATTTAGAATCAAAATCTCTATTATCACTACCCACCCACTCACTGTGACAGCCATCGCAACCTGGCTCAGATTCTTACTAAAGTAGCTTTACTGCTTTCATAAAAGTCACCACTGACCACCTTTTGCCACAGAAATAATCCACTCTCATAACCTCTGGGGGCATTTGGCAGGGTTGGCCCTGCCCCTCTCCTTGCCTATTTGCCCCCTTCCTTCACCTCCAAGATGGAGTCACCCACCCTTTTCCTCTTCTCTTTCCGTACTGGGGTCTGCGGCTGACCCTTAACAATGCCAGGGCTCCAAGCCCGCGTTCTTAGCCTCCTACTCTTCTTTCTCTAACCTTTCTTCTGGAAGGAATCCAATCAACACGACACTGATTCAGGGACCACACGAGGAATTCTGTCCAGCACCTACCTGCTGTCTCTAAGGTGTCCTCAGGCTGGCACCAGGACCTTCCACCATCAGCCCAGCTGCTCCACTTCCCTCAGCCATGAGCCCTGAATTTCCTCAGTGTCCACATCTATAATAGGAGAGTTGAGGTATCTTTCCTGCTGGTCCGCAGGTTTGTTGTAATGATCAAATAATTTTTTAAATCTACAGCTACACACATAAAGTATCGTCATGTCAAGCCTCCTCTCACCTCAGTGCCCTAAAGAGCTCTCTCTATTATTAAGTCATAAGACCCGAGTGTTCTCCAGTTTGTTCACCTTTCACCTCAGCCCGATGACGAGTCTCCAGGTCCTATGGCTTCCTTCTGTGACGTCTCGCAGCCCCACTGGTCCCCGGCTGGCCCTCCTTCCCTCACTTTTTCAGCCCAGGTCTCCACCCACTGGGGCCTACGTCTTGCGACAGTTTCCTAATTCAGACATTGTCCATCTTCCCCTCCTCAATCCATTCTGCTACCCCCGGATAATCTTCCTAAAACTTAATTTCCACCAAACCTCTTCCCAGTCCCTAAACTAATTATGGTTCCACTATGCCCAGGAAAATATCCAATTCTTCTGACTTTCAAATTCTCCATCTTTAAAATAAAATAAAAATATAAACTTTTCTCCCCAGCCAAAATTATGTCCAACTAATTCAGTGCCACAGCCCACAACTCCTAAATGTAAATGTCACATCTCGCCTCAAGGCTGAGAGCTGCATGGAGCACAGGTGTGCGTTCTCACTCTCTCACTTTCTATGTCTTAATTTACTTTGCGTAGCTCACACCGTGCAGTCCACGGGTGACGAAGCACGCAGAACTTGATGTATCTTGTATTTAAACTCTGTTATCATAAAATATAATTTGAAGATCATTTTGGTTTAAATGATAACGCACCATCTAACCCTACACTGGAGAGTCAGGCCCACAGCCGAACCAAAAAATGAGCAACAGAACTCAGTGCGTTCAGTTGGAGGTTTTAGCCCAGCATGAGCGATCTGGAAACAAATCCTGAGACCCAGTTAAAAAAAAAGAGAGAGAGAGATTTGGATTGATGTCCACTATCTAAATCATGAGCAGGAAACCGGGAGAATTTCACAAGTCTGTGTGTTTTAAAGACAAAAGAAAACTAAATCCATTAACAGGTAAAACGATTCAAACTGGATCCATATCAAGCCAGGGTCCTTCCCCGTGGAACTGAAATCTTCCCAACTACAGCCAGCTGACCATCTGGCCAGATGGCTAGTGGTTCTAATAAATCTACTGGGCACAGAAAGCAGGGGACTATAATGTCAAGCATCGCCCAGAAAGTATCCCATCCTGGTCTTGGCATCTAGGATGGTCTCATGCAGAGGTCACAAGGAGTGACCTCTCCAGGCTTGGAAGACATAGCCTGTGTCTACCCCAGATCTTAAAGGCCACAGAATGACCAAAAGATCCAGGTAGCAAAAACATTTGGATGGGAGCAAGTCCAAAAGAATTATTTACATTCAGAGATGCCACAGTGGGTTATCTCTTGATTGAGACAAGCCTCAGGCAAGCATCTTCCCTGCCTGGTCTGCACAAGGGCAATTTTAAGAGAGAAAGAAGAACTTCAGAAAAAGATAAGAAGTGACCAGGAACGGAATTTCACGGCATATTCACATTCCTCTGCTTTGGGTCATGGATAGTGTTTGAATTCACTAGTTCATTCATTCAACACATAATTATTGGACCTTTAAGGTATACCAGGCACTTTTAGGTGCCAGGAATATAGCAATAAATGAGACAGACACAGTCCTTAATATATTGAGGAAGCAGGCCATAAACCAGCGAATGAATGAGCTAATTATAGATGGTGCTAAGTGAGATGAAGAATTTACAACAGTCTAAGAAGGATGGAGAATGACTGTAGAGTGGTCAGGGACTTTAAGCATAGGAATTTCCAAACTCCCCACCCAACTCCTAGAGGTGGGAGCTGGCTTTTGGCTCTGGCTCTCTTGCCACTTCTGTTCAATAGAAATGCTGCATTGCTTTTTTACTCCTCAGTTACGCCCAGCACCGCCCTAACACAGCAGCGCCTCTATCCCTATAAAGGGTGAAAGGTCCATGGGCATGCAAGCTTTTCTTCTCTGGTGATTTTACTTGGCGGAATAATATGCTTTTGACACATACTTGATCTGATCAGAAATAAACGCTAAAACACCGCATGATACCTTTAATTATTTTCCCCAATTTACCTTGTATAATTTCCAAACACTTAGATTCTCATGACCCTTCGCTGCTCTGTGCATAGTGTTCACTGTAGATCAAGTTGCTCTTCTTAGTATCCTCCAGCAGCACTTACCACTCAGCAACTCCGGTTCTATGTCATGTTATCATGGCACAGATGCAGGTAAAAAGCATTCCACTCACTCCCTAGCTGAGTAACAAAAGTGCCTCTTTGTTACGATTTGATATGAGGAGGGAAAACAGAGATCCTCAAGATTCTCTTCTGTTGAAATTGTTTGAAGGAAAATGGAAAAAGGGAGCAGATAAGCAAGGTTGTTCCACTAGCTCCACGTTCCCACCATCTACATCAATTCAGAAACCTTCTTGAATGTTTTTTACCCATAGATTCAGATATTACACTTTATAGTTATGTTTTATTCTGTTTTGTCCACGTAGGGGGAAAAGTTACTTCAAACTGAACAAATTTGTCCTATGTTTGATACCCACAAATCTGCGCAGCATTGCACTGCAATCACCATTTCAGCTCGGGTGTGTAATACCATTCTGCAGAAGCCCTAATTGCCTCATTCTCATTCTCAGTGTTTTCCCCTTTCTAGGTAATGTCTTCTGTTTTGGTTTTTTTTTAATGAGCCCTTTAATGGAAAATTATTGTTATGGGTGCAGGTCTTCTATGCATTATCTCTACAGCTATTGTCTTAATTAGTTTGTCTGCTCATGAGCTGGCTCTTTGCTGTGGCCTGCTCTGGGGCAGGGGTGTCTGCAGAGGGTTCCTCTTCTGGAAAACAGGAGAGGTGCAATGAGCCATCTGAGCAATAAGAGCCCTGTATTGACAGAGTGAGGAGCCAGGGCACCCTAGACACCCCACATAGCAGAAATGCTCATGAATTTCTGAAACTGCCTTTCTAATTTGCCTTAAGTCCAGAAGATGAACAATTTCACCTGTGATTTTCTGAGTTGGGGGTGGGTGATAAGAGAATTCAAATGCTGAATATGTACAAATTATGTTAATACAATGGAGGTAAATGAAAGTCAAACACAATGTCATATAAAATGTATACGCCTTCTCTAAATGTCTGTTTTCTACCAAAGCTTGTTTCATTTTTCCCCCTTAAGTAAAATGCGATGGGAAAAAAATTTTAATTAAGTGGATCTTTATAATTTCTATCTGAGTAAAACTATGTGATGATTTCTCATTTTCCTGTATCCTAGACTTCAGAAACCTTAGCAAGGGGAGGATTAGCTGGTGCCTGGTGACTTCATACAATGGATTGAAACCAATCTAATTTAACACCTGTGTGCTCATCAATAAGTGTACTCAAGCACAAAAGTGAGCACGGTGTTGAGCTATTTTGACACTGACTGCATGACAACCACAGATTCTGTATCCAAACACTTGCAGACAAGAAGCTAATTGCAGTGATGAAAGGCACACCACTAGAAGCATGAGTAATCGCTGCTGTGATCCAAAGATAACCCTCTCTCCTTCACCACCAGGGTGCTACGGCATTTATCTCAAACCTGTCTCTACCCAATCTGACAACCTTTTATCTCTCTGACCAATGAAAGACAGAAATGATTTTTCACTACCACACCCACAACAGAGAAGGTGTCTTTCAAGCATGCACATTTAGTTCAGCGGTTGAGTCTAAAACAAATGCAAAAGCTGACATTTGTCATCTAATGAAAGACTACTAATTCATGAGACCTGTTTGAATCTCTTCTCCACAATCTACCCTCCGTTCCCATGGAGAACACCGACACGTGGCTCTCCCAAACAGCGGCACACACGACAAACTACCAGATCAAACCATGGCTTGGGAAAAGTATCCGAACACAGTCTTGTGTTGTAGTGACCAGGGGCTGGGGGACACCATGAAGTTACAATTCAAGGTACAGGTACCTAATAACGGATTCTTGAAATACATAGCTCGGCCACTAAAGCAACAGTTCTCAACCTATGGGTCGCGACCCACAGGAACTGTATTAAAGGGCCACGGCATTAGGAAAGTTGAGAACCACTGCACTAAGGGAATATTAAGATTTTTCCACTTGAAATAACCAGGATTACGTGGGCCAAGCCACAGCCTGATGAATTGGAAGTCATCTCTAGCCTGTTAATCTTATTAACCTACTCTTAGGCTGAGGTCAACTCGATTTTGTGTTTGACCAAAGTTCCTTGGGTCTTTTCTCTTGGCAGCTGTTAGACAGTTATTAGGCACCAGTGAACAATACACACTAACTTCAAGTTGGAATCCACTCAGACCCACCAAGTCAACGACATCTCATTTTAACTCTCACAAACTGGGGTAGAATAAGTTATTCTGAAGTACCACACAAAGCAGAGAAAACCTGACAATCTATCAAAATTATTCAAACATTTGGACTGAACAATTTTACTTGGACAGGAAAATACCCACTTATGAAATGCTAATGATAACAGAAAGACTGTCTTTCTATTCAAATCTATGGGTGCCGACGTTCTACGGATAATCCTAGAAATATATATGTAAACGCACTGTTGGTGAATCAGATCATTTCCTATCGCATTTTGCTAATAAAGCAGGAGTAAGGAAGAAAATGATTTAGAAAGTCTGGATCTTCACACACCCTGTTTCCTGAAGGTGTGCGTGTCAGGGGGGAGACAGGAAGCATTTGCATTTCTACTTTACTGCTCAATGTCTGGAACCCAGCAGCTGAGATGGGGTGAGTGACACAGGAGCTTGAACAACCGTAGACACGACCCTCTGTGCCAATATCTGATTACATCCTTCCTTCTACTAATGCTGCTGTTTTGTTTTGCCAAGACACCCTGCTAGATTACGAAAGGATCACAACAAGAACATCTCATTAAATTCTGGAAATGCACACTCATGGAGATAGAAAACCTAGATACACAAAGCAAAAGCTAACAAACATATTCTGAAAACAGCATTGACCAATAGGAAGGCCCAAGAGGCACCCAGGTCCCCACAACTAGCCGGTGGCAGTGCCAAGAGAAGAGCCCATGGTCCTGTTGCCTGCGCTGGGTTTTCTCGCACCGCCGTGCCGCCAGGGGAGGTTAACTCCGACTCTAACTCAAAATTAAATTCTATTAGATATTAAGGATTTCTTGTGGGAATACTTCAGAAATGAAAAAGCATTTTCAATTTAAATTAAATTAAATTTCCAATTAAGTCAAAGAGAACTTTATTTCAACAGGAATCTATTTTTTTTTACCCCTTTATAGAAAGAAAAATTCGTTGTTGTTTTTTTTTTCTTTCCTTTCTGGCTGTAAATTAAGAGTTTCAGGTAAAATGTTTCATCTTCGTCTTTGATTAGAATACATACTATTTTTAGCTTGGCGATTAAAATCTGAGAGCCAAAGACTGAATGAGATGGGGGGGGGCACAGTTCCTGCAGGCATAGATACACGGCTTCTAGGGTGAAAGTTCTTAGCATTTATCAGATTTTCAAATGGGTCTGTAACTCCTCCGAAAGATTAATAACCTCTGTTCCAGACGGAGCTGAGGTTTGGCAAAAGGAAGGAATCCTTCCTACAGAATCTAGTTTCTCTCAGTAGCCTCTAAAAATCTCTTCAACTCAACATAATTGCTTTTAAATCACAAAGGAAATCCATAGGCCTACAAAGAAAAGTAAACTGCAGCTCTCCCTGGAAGGGGAATGGGCAGCAACTGATTAATTCTGCAGTGATGAAAATTTAATATAAAACTCTTTATTTCATTTCAGGTAGGTTGAACTTCAGATGGGATGCTGTCAGCAGAGAAACCATTTCTTTTTGTTCCTCTCTCTCTGTTTTTTTAATTTTTTCCTAAAAATGGCTTATATTTGCTTGATTTGAATTTTGCCAGCAAGCTTTTTCTTCCAAATTCAAGTGACTGGGCTGAAATTATTCTGTCTGGGGAAGAGAGAACGGGGAAAGCCAATTTATAATAATACTGGCTTTCAAATACATGAAAGGTACTCAGAGAGAGGATGATCGCCAAAGAAAATGGTTTTTGAACTAAAGTATGAAGACTCTGAGTTTGCTCTAAAGCTAAATTTCCTGACTTAAAGAGTTCATAACATTAAACTGAGAGACCAAGGGATCTTTTTTGTAGACTTCAAAAATAGAATAGATCCTTAAATGCCTGAGATGGCTTGGATGTGGTTTTGTCAGGAGGATGAATCTTACCACCAATGTTCCCCTCAGGCCTGTAAATCTCCAGGTAGAATACTAGCCCCAGATGTCAGAGTCCCCTCTCCGATGGGGGGCAGTCAGCCAATAAATCTCACAGCGTCACCAGCTCTCAGCAGGCCTTCACTGCCACAGTGCTCTTGTCTGAGGCTGGGAAGGGGTTTCCAGCAGGGAGATTTATTTATGTTCCCTAATTGTACCCTCAGCCTCCACCAATCCCTGGGAGATCCTAAGTTTCCAAGAAAAACAGAAATAGGTCTCGTGTGTGGTAGGAGAAATTGCTTGAGTGCCAATTTTTTAAAAAATCAGGATTTAATTTTGCAGCATCTCCTTTTTTCTTCTTGAGGAAAGAAAGGTTAATGGCCCAGCTCTGCCTCCAAAACAAACATCTGTGAGACTGGACCAGTCTTTGTCTTCCTTCTTGCTGGACAACCCCTACCCCAAATTAGAATGGAGGCGATATCTACAGCTGTGTACCTTCAGACTGGACGCAGAAGTCTTCGTGGGAGACCTAAAGGGGAACAGAGGGGGCACTTAAGGAGCTGGGTGCTCAGCTTCCCTGACCACCCACTGGTTGTGCCCTTATGGGCTCAGAGATGCTGAGGTGTTTGGGGACCCTGGAAAACATCTACCAGGCATGCCCTAGAGTCACAGCTCGCGATCACCCAGCTCCTGTTGGAGTTCCTCCAAGAAGAAGTCCCCACCCCCATCAACCCATCCCAAAGCTGTTCAGCTCTAAAGAACTTAGGTGAAACCCACCCCTTCCTCTTGGTCTATACATGTCCACTTCACACTATCCTGTAAAACTCTCAAAAAGACCTCAGTGCAGAGAACACCCACCTGGGCAGTAAAGTTCAAAGACAGCCGCCTCATTCACTCCCTCTGAGTAGAATCCCTATTAGATTAGTTCCAATTTCCTCTTTTTTACAAAACAAAATAATCTGAAAAGCACGTCTGTATATACTTTATAAGTTAAAACTGCTCACAGTACTCCGACTCACACATACTACAAGTCTAAATATGAGGAACATGTTTATATGCATGTGAACGCCAGTTGTAAATCTCAAAGCCCAGCAAAAACCAAAAGATGCTAATAAACTCAATATGGAAGCATACTCAGAAAATGTTCACAATAGGTTTTATTAACATAGCCAAAGTTAAAATGATGTTTAAGTTAAGAAAAAGCCCAGAACATCAAGAACAATACAAAGTAGAAGTAATGAGTGATTTAGCACACAGGCCCAGTAGCAATATGGCAAAGAGAAAAGGGGGACCTCAGCAGGGTAATGGGAGTATCGCTGTCCCAGGGCAAACACTAGGTGTTGAGTGTACATGGCATGGCAAGGACAAGACGAACAGCTCCTACATGTGAATGTCTAAGTCCACCTCCACCAGGTGATATCAAGAGCTGGGGGCTTTGGAAATGATTAGATGATAAGGGCAGAGCCCCCTGGATGGGACTGTGCCCTTGTCCAGGAGGCTCCACAGGGCAGCCTGCATCTCCACCAGTGTGCACACATTGAGAAGATGCCATGCATGAGGGCAGCCCTCACCTACGTTTGACTCTACCAGTGCCTTGATTTTGAACTTTGTGCCTCCCCAGAACTATGAGGAATAAATGTTTGTTGTTTATATACTACCCATATCCAGTGTGTGGTATGTTTGTGGTAGCTGTCTAAAGGCAATAAGATAGTAACTAATATGATGGGGGGGGGCAGCATCAGGACCAACTAGGTAAGAGCTGTCTACCTGGAGAGATGAATGCAGTGAGGAAATAGGTTTTAAGTCTGTCAGAAATCTGGAAGGGTAGAAATAGGGCATATTTTATTAATAGACACATTTGTCTTCCGCAATAGATCCTCAGAAGGTCAGGACTGGGATTGAATTATTCTTGTACCACCTAGAGACGCCGCAGTGCCCTGTACACAGTAGGTTTGCGATACACATTTACACTGAATTAGATAGCATTTTTCTCAAGGGAAAAGTCAGCGCCTGAGAGCTTGCTCATTTTAGTAAGAAGTAGCCTGTGAAACAGGCCTTTGGGAAAGAGGAATAAAGAGGGTTGATCACCAGCTCAGAACAGGTATGGATCAGAGACTGAGTTAGAATATTCAGATTGAGAGAGATGGTCCAGGAGCCATGAGAAGTCATTCAGGAGTCATTCAGGAGCCATTCAGAGTCCATGAAAGGGAAAATAAAGAGATTCCCCCGCCCATTTTTTAAAGTGTTTTTTTGGGGGGAGGGGTTTGGTCCTTTACCTTTAAAAAATAAAATCATTATCTGGTTCTACTATCTCCGTATTCAACTTTTTCTTTCTCATTGCAAATCTACTGTCTGAACTCTAAGTATCACCAAGAACTGGAATTCCATAAAGTACAAGCAATACAGATACATAAATGTTGTTCTAAGTATCTTACCATCTATATTTCTCACTATTTGTGGTTCTCAGCCACGCTTCTTATCATAATTGTGTGCCCTTAATTAAATCTAAGTTCTACACAATTTTTTTAATGTGAAACCTCATCACAGTGTCCTTGGGTTTATAACCCCATTACTGTTACAGCATGCTATTCAACCTCAGCTATGGCTTGACTTAAGTTAATAAAAGACTCTAAATTTCATATTCACAGTAGTAGCATGACTTAAACAGAAATAAATGTTGCGCTGTTTGCCTTGCTCCTCCTGTTTCACAATCTCATTTCAGCCTCCAGGGCCGTCTGGCACACTTAGCTCTTGTGCCAGCTCAGAAGACACTAGATAAGTCCTCATAGACGTGATGTCAATGAGTCCGTGTTTTCTTTGCTCTTAACTGCGGATACAATGAATGACCTCCTGGCACAAGCGCGCAGAGGGCGGGCGATCAGAGACACGGCGCATCTCAGAAACAACTATACTGCAAGGACATGAAGAAAGGCAATGATTTCTCCTTCCTAATATGTGGCCATTTTTAGATGTTGACGGAATAGCAGACAGATACATCCTATGAGATCTGATTTGTGGCAATTGCTTTTCTTTTCCCGATTCCATTAATGCCAGGGTTGTTGGCCTTAAGCCTCAGGCTAGGTATTTTCCTCCTATTGAGTACTCCCTGGGCAGTTATTATCTGTATCAATTTTCTTTTATCCAGATCAATTCCACTAAAAATATATCTCTTTCAGTCGCTGTATTTTATTTAAACAAAATATCTGTTGGTAACAACATGCTTTCATAATCAACAGAAGATACCTTTAAGTCCGAGTTATTTTTAAAATAAATTGAGTTGTTTCTGATTATAAAAGTAACGCAGGTTCATTGTAAGAACAAATTAGAAAAGGATAAAAAAAATTAACAACCTATAATGCCACCAAGATACTCTCCGGTGATAGGTTATGTATTTGTAAAATTAAGATCATCCTCATGTGCTGTTGTGTACACTTATCTTTCAGTTAACATATCATGAACATTTTCTCTTGACATTACTCTTCAAAATCATGTTTTAATGTCACATAGGGGATACGGACTTGTTTCCAGTTCCTTGATGTGTTAAATGAAACTGTGATACAAATTCCTGTATACACAATCTTTTCAACTTCCTCACTCTTACTCCAAATTGCTCTTCAGAAAGTTAACAACTATTTAAACTTCGAAAAGGCTATTACGAGATGCCTGCATCCTAACCCTTCACAGTTTTTCAATTTTTGCCAAATTGCTAGGAAACATGTGAAGACGGTGATATTTTCATTTGCATGTCTTCGTGTTCATGTTTCTATGTTTGTTTTAAATAGTTGGAATATCCTTTTGTGAATTATCTGTTCAGGACCCTTGCCTACTTTTTCTTGACAGCACTGGGACTTTTGCTAACTGATATTTAAGAGACTTTTATGTCTTAAGGTTATTAGAAGACTGCAAATTTTTTCCCAGTTTATCATTTACCTTTAAATTTGAGATGTTTTTAAAACCTCAAATGAACAGGAACTTGTATCTGTATCATTTCTCATATGAACTTCAAGGAATCACTGGAAATTATTCCATTTACAATAATTAGATGCATTTTATGAACTTACCCGCTGACTGTTCATTTCTAAAACCTTTTGAAAAAGACAGCCTTCAATCATCAACTATGGAATGACAAAAAATGCTAGTACTTTCCATTGCTTTTTTTTTTTTTCCTATTCACAGAGCCAGGCCATGGCAATGCCTCAAAGTTGTTATCCCTGCACAAAGCTCTTCCTCAAACTGAGGAAACCACACACAAGTAAGCAAAGTCAGTGTGGGACCAAGCTACCGCCTTCTGGAATTCAATTCGGACTCCCAAGGTGACCAAACCAGAAGAACATAAACGTAACAGATAAATTCAATTCAGCTCAGGCGACCGCAGACACTCACTGAGTTACTTGAAACCCCGAGTTTCATTCTGGCATGCTAACGACCAGAAATATTCTTTATTACTCTCCAGGCATGACATTCCAACTTCCCTCACACCATGGACCAGGGATATTGAATTTACTACAAGTGTGTAGAAAACTTTAAATGTGGAACATTTAACTCAGCCTGAAACTAAAAACCAGACAATTAAGAACTGAAAAATTATATGGTAAATCAAGAAGGGGAGCAAAAAAAAAAAATTCCAAATTAAAGACAGAAGCACCGACAGTGCAGGAAAGTGAGCACATTCTGTGATTTATGAGTTGGAGTCACTCACCTGTAATTACCCAGGTAAGCGTCACACACGGGTAACCTCCCAGAGGGATACGATGTCATCTTCGTCACAACGAGTAAGTACCCATTCATAGTCCCAGTACACAATCGGGCATACTCAGGATACTCCACATATGTATAGTTTAAAAAGAAAAAGGTCTCAGCCCCGTAAAGAATTATCCATGTGTCTGTGACTGACTAGAACTCAACCATAGGAATTTAGAAACCTATTAGATGAAATCTAAATTTCGCTTAATCAGAAGAGGCTGGTATAAGTGTGTGATTAATTCACAGTTTTCTGAGAACAGGGCAGCCTTGTCCAACTATCAAGTCACCAACTCTACCGACCAGTAGAAGCAGCAGAGCTGGATGAAGCCTGTTCTTCATCTGGCCCACTGCTTCATTCTGCTACGAATGGTTTTCAACACTTACATAATTCACATAAAGGCTGAAACCCATATATCTTCATCCTCTCTCTATTTTTTCCCTTAATTCTAGATGAGACAATTCATTGTTTCTTCCTGTGGATTCTTTGTGAATTAGTTTTCCATATCTTTGCTATTACTACTACTATTATTGTTACTGATATATCCTGGAGTAATATCAAGTACTTGACATAATTTCTGCTAACCAGGCAGAGACTTGGCCTCCAAGGGTCTGGAGTTGTTTGCCATCTGGGGGAGCGCCTACAGAAACAGTTTCCTTTCATCTAGGGACTTCAGAAGGGCCAGAAGGCAAAAAAAATAGTAATTATCTGGACAATTCAGGTGAGAAAAATTCACTTTCCCCCAAATTCTTTGTGTAAAGAGGCTTTAATGGACTGAGTTAACCAGATAATTGTTCTGCGTTGGTCTGCGTTTAATTAAAATAAGGGAATAATGCTGCCAGGGAAGTTTCCAGAAGGTTTAGAATTTTGCAATAGTGCTACATAGCTTCAGAAAGTGTCAGCAGAGCATAAAAATTAATCTCAATAACGAGTTTTAATTTTACTCATTTTGGAGAAAGTCTACTTCAAACGCTTTTACGAAACACTAGTTTTTCAGAGGTCTTGCCTCTTTTACATAAAACAAAATATAAAAGTGTTTTCCTTCTAGAATACAAGAATCAGCTTTGTTTTCTGCATTTTAGTCTTTTATTTTTTAACTTTACACCATAGTATAAGTTGTCCTTAATATTTAAAACGTCAGGCTTCAAGTGTTAAGGTGATTGTGGCTAGAGCTAAAGTAACAGGGAGAATGAACAAACGCACAATAGATCTAAGACTGGTACACAGGTCATCAATCACTTCCAGTGAAACAATTCATCGACTTCTCTGTACAGAAAGAATCCATGAAGCTCTAAAATTCACTTCTGAGTAGAAAATCTTAATAGTGAAAGAGATCATCTTCACTCAACTTCCATTTCCAGTTTTCTGCAAAGTCTTTATTTTAGTATGCTATGAAATATATCCAGGGAAAATAAATACGGCCCCCTTCTGTGGAGGCCTGCATCAAGCATTAAGTCTACTTAAGAACTAGCCCAAAAGATCAGCTAAATGTGCTTTGCTTTGTTTGGGTAACCAAATGATCGTAAATATGCTATTGCTGTACGGATGTAAAAATAACTAAACAGAAATGGAAAGAGTCATTAATAAATCTACAAACCTAAAAACAAAATAGTATATTAATACCATCTGTTCCCCTTCTATACCGTCCAACTCTGCCCGCTTCACCAACCCCCCAGCCCCATCAGAAGGATCTAGTTAATTCACAGGAACTGCTTGCTGCCTGAGATTCTTGCCAGGGCACTTAGCAGCCCGCTCATTTGTTGGGTGGTTTTATAGGCCTCTGGTGCTGAGCAGAGGTAGGACAGCTTGCAGTGTGTGAGGGGGACAGATAAAACCACCCTGCTGTGTAGATTTAGTCCATTTGCACTGGCTCTCAGACAGAAAACAAATTGCAACCTCTCACAAAGAGGCCCCTTTCTGCACTAGCAACCCTGAAAAATGCAGGCAAAAATGAGTAAATCAGGCAACTTCACATCAGGAGAGGGAAAAAAATGGCTACCACTCCAACAGCTGCTCTCGTAATTAAGAACAGATTTCATCACTAAACTCTTGCTGGTTATGTCTGCAGCAAAACAAATACACAGATGTGAGGCATTTACATACTAGAAATCTCGTACTGGGTGACCAAACCAAATTTACCTTTTCTGCAGTAAAATATTCCCTTAAAAATATCATCCACTCAGTGGTAAAGTATAAGGCAATGTCCAAATCTAAGTACAACTATATTTCTGTCATCATCTTGCAACTAAATTATTTTGGCATTCTACCAAATTCACCTTCTTTCCACATATTCAGAATTGCAATGGGCTGCCATGGACATGACCTCTTTCAAATAATGAAAATGTGCTACCCGTTTCTTTTACTCATAAAATTTGCTAAATTTATTGCTGCCTCATTTATCCTGTGTTTTAAAAGGCTGCATGGCACATGCAGTAAAAGGAATTGCATTTGACCTTTTCAGAGGTAAAATGGTGTGAAGTTAAATCAGAGAAATAAAATTAATGAAATGATAAAATTACAATAAAAAGTGAAAGGTAAAGATAAATTAATGGAACTATTCCAGTGCCATGAGTAAGAGCAATTTAAAATGCACAAAACCCAGATAAATCTCACAAACAAAATGCTAAACAAAAGAAGCCAATAATATAAAGCAAAAAAAAAAAAAAAGCAAAAATAATTTTGCTGTTAGAAATCAGGACAGTGGGGCAGCACTTGTGGCTCAGTGAGTAGGGCACTGGCCCCATATACCGAGGGTGGTGGGTTCAAACCCAGCCCCGGCCAAACTGCAACAAAAAAATAGCCAGGCATTGTGGAGGGTGCCTGTGGTCCCAGCTACTCAAGAGGCTGAGGCAAGAGAATCACCTAAGCCCAAGAGCTGGAGGTTTTGTGAGCTGTGACACCACAGCACTCTACCAAGGGTGATAAAGCGAGACTCTGTCTCTAAAACAAACAAACAACAACAACAAAGAAGTCAGGATAGCGGTCACCCTTGAGTGGGTGGGATTGTTACAAAAAGGCTTCTAGGGGGTCTGGTCAGACTCCATTTCTTAATCTGAGTGGTGGTTACACAGATGTGTTCAGTTTTTAAGAAATTCTTATCGTGATCACTTTTCTATACATAAGTTGTACTTCCACAAGAAATAAAAAAATAAAATAAATAAAAACAAAGTTAGGGTACACACTGAATTTTATGATTCTCCATCAACCATGAGCGCTTACTCACCAATTTAAGCAACAGCCTCTTTGCTTGTCACACTCTGTCCAATAACCCACAAACCTTTGATGCTGTAGTAGCAGTGTCCTTATTAGCCATTTTTAATAAGTCATAAGTTTCACCTTTTTTTTTTTGAGGAGTCTCACTCAGCCTCCTTGGGTTGAGCACTGTGGCATCATCATCATCATTCACAGCAACCTCAAACTCCTAGGCTCACGTGAACCTCATGCCTCAGCTGCCCAAGTAGCTGGGACTAAAGGTGCCCACATCAACACCACCTGGCTAATTTTTCTACTCTTCATAGTAGAGACGGGGGTCTCACTCTTGCTCAGGCTGGTCTCGAACTCCTGAGCTCAAGCAATCCACCCACCTCGGTGTCCAGGGTACTAGTCTTACAGGCGTGAGCCACCGTGCCCAGCCACAAGTTTCATTTTAAGGGACTAAATTGGCCAGATTTTGAAGCTTCAATAGCATGACATTCTGAAAGAGTCTCTTGTCTAACACTTTAACACATTAACTGCTCCATGAGTTGTATTTAACTCATGCTAGTTTGGAGCCCAGGGCCCAGGGCAGCATATAACTCATGCGTCTCTACCTTGGGAGCCCCACAGAAATGTGCAGAAATGCTGGGGCATACATGTTACATGATGAGCGGCCCCCTGGGCAAAACCCTGCAAAAATTTTCATTAACTTAGAAAGGATCGTTTTGCCAGTTTTCATTCTGTTTTGGTAATAAAACACCATGGCCCCAAGGAAAAGGTTTGGGTTTGGGGGGCAACAGTCAATGTGTTAAACTATTTCTCCTTCCAAAAGGTGTGAATGTTAAATATTTTTAAATTGTATACTGCATTATGACTGCCATAATTTAAAGCAAAGAAACTGTTTTAAGCCTGGAACTTGCAGTAAAACGCAGTTCTTGGTACATTTTTAAAATGACTTAATACGCTGGTTTAAAGAGCAATAATCCACCCAGAAATACGTAGATGGACATTAGCTGATGAGAAGGTAGCCAACAGAAAGGATGCCTATTCAAGTTGATCCAGTTACAATCCTGAATCCCTAAAATGAGATTTAGAACATCTGAACTAACAAAATATCCAATAGGTCGTTGGTACGTTTGGTAGTTTAAATACGGGAGCACTGCACTTTTCTGAGTTGAATTTATGCTGTTGAGCAACCATTATGGCAGGAGAGTATCTGCAGAAGTAAACTCAGGAAGCAAATCGTGGTTGTTGAGAATGAGGGTGGTGATAAAACATGCAGTGTGCTGCACACACTCTTTCATCCCTGTTAGGTCTTTGGTGAAAGGGAAAGGCCGATCGTTACAAACATAATCACAAACACTTTGCTTTAAGTGGCTTCACAGCTGCACTTCTCAATTGGTGACCATCAATGCATGAACCCAGGGTCAAAGGCATAAAGGGACTTTCTTTACCCTACGAGGAGGGTCTCTTTGACCTCGCCCTTCGGGTTTGTTCATCTATTTCAACATTGTTGGAAAGGCTGAATTCTCTTCTGATAGCCTGATCCTACATAGTCATTAATGTTTAAACCATGAAACCTAAAAGGAAGGGGTATGGAGAACTTTATCTATGGTCTTTGTGTTCTTCTATCTGGGGTCCTCATCTGTAAGTCAGAGTCCTAGAAAATCTGTACCTGGCACAACGAAGCACTCCACAAAGTGGTGTTGCTGAAATGAACTGAAAACAGCTCCACTTCAGGCTTCACTCCCACCTGCAATGATTCCAAAAATAGACGGGCAGCCTCGGAGCTGGTGCATTAAGTTCATGTTAGTCCATGATAGATCCATCCACAGACCCTCTGTAATGCCAGTCTGAGATCTAGTTCAAGATACATAGTAGTATAGGGCTCATTTAATTTTTTCTCAACATTAGCTGCACTAAGCCATGTTACTTGGATTTTCCCTGACCCCTGACTATGGGCATTTGCTTATTTTCAAAAACGCTTCTGTAGCCAGAATTTGAAGAAACTAGGCCTGTGTCCTTAATGAAATTGTAAGATCAAATTCCTATTCATTCTTAGTTTATGGACACTTTTCTACTGATTATCTTCTACCCCAAAGGAAGGTTTTAAATGCAATATGGTACTTTTGCAATACCATATGTTTTTAAATGTACTGTCTAATGTTTGAGAGCTTACTGTCCAGCCAGTACTGTGATATAAGATGTAAAGTATATTATTTTTCCAATACCCAGCTGAGGATAATGCTTGCTCATAAAACACTATGAACCGTTTATGAAAAGAACTGCTATGTAATTTTTTAAAGCTCTAATTTAATTCAATATTAATTTATGAAGCACCTGCATGTTAAGCACTGTACTCAGGGTCAAGGATATAAAGATGAATGAGAAGGTGCCAGGAGCTCACAAAACAATAGACAAGGCAGCTATGTGAATCTAATGAAAATATAATACAATGGAGAGATAGATGGAAGGACGGAGGCATGGAAGGAAGGAAGGATGGAGGCATGGACAGATGGATGGATGGATGGATGGAAGAAAGGATGGATTGATGGATGAATGGAAGGAAGGAAGGAAGGATGGATGGATGGATGGATAAATGGAAGGATGGATGAAAGGAAGGAAGGAAGGAGGAAAGGATGATGGATGGATGGATGGATGGAAGAAAGGATGGATGAATGGAAGGAAGGAAGGAAGGATGGATGAATGGATGGATGGATGAATGGAAGGATAGACAGATGGATGGATGGAAGTACAAGGCATGTACAAGGAATATTCCGAGTGGCTAAAGTATAGCATACCTGGAGCAATGTCCTTCGGTTGCAGCTAGAGGGACAAGTTGATGTCAGACTATGAAGGATCTTGTATGCTGGCCTACAACATCTTATCTCCAGCATTTTATCTTTCAAATTAGTATTTTCTAAGACATTATTCCCAAAATACTAATTTTAAGGGTTGCTTTGCAAAAAAAAATTTTGTGATCACGTACATTTGGGAAATGCTTCATCCTACAGTCTCCCTTCAGAGATTGATAAAATACATTTGGCACCAAAAGGGCTAAGAAATGTGCCAGTAAAGAAACCAGCTTAACTTGAACTGTTTTCACAGAATTACTGATATTACTCAACACCAGAGTTGTACAGAATACATAGGGGACAGCCTGAACATTAGGAAAATAGGAACAAAAAAAGTTACTGCAGGCTTGGCACCCACAGCATAGTGGTTACGGTGCCAGCCACATACACCGAGGGTGGTGGGTTCAAACCCAGCTCAGGCCAGCTAAACAACAACTGCAACAAAAAATAGCTGGGTGTTGTGGCAGGCACCTGTAGTCCCAGCTACTTGGGAGGCTAAGGCAAGAGAATCGCTTGAGCCCAAGAGTTTGAGGTTGCTGTGAGCTGTGACATCACAGTACTCTACTGAGGGAGACACAGTGAGACTGTCTCAAAATAGGAAAAAAATAAAGTTGCTGAAACATGAATGTAATATCATCAGATTTATTTTTTCCTTTTCCTGGTATAGAAAAAAATTTTAGAAGTATATGTCTGGTAGTGACATGGAAGTGAACTAAGTCTGGAAGAGATTAATGGCAAGAAGCCAAGTGGTAATGACATATAGGAGTATGTCCACTCAAGGGATTTTCTAAGATAATATTTTTAAAAGGTAATGATGGAGTTGAGATTGAATGATGGAAGCACAGTGAAAGAGAATGCTTCAAAGAGACTAGGTGCAAGGCCCTCCCATAATCAAGGCATGCATTTCCAGAGGAAAAGTCTGTTCTACAGGAAAAACAGTATGGTGGTCAGTGCTGGTCACTTTAAGTACTGGATGTCTCAAAAACATCCATCTAGGCACAGAAAATGGTGCCTCACTTAGAAGGAAGGTTGGGACCAGAAATCACATTGTGATTGCATAGCCCACAGATGAAGCTGTTGGAATGGATAAAGTTCTTCTGGGAAACCACATAGGGCAAGAGCACAGAATCCAGAACACCAACACCTCATCATATGAAATACAAGCAGCTTGGCTCAGCATCTGTGGCTCAAGTGGCTAAGGCGCCAGCCACATATACCTTAAGGTGGTGGGTTCGAATCCAGCCCCAGCCCGCCAAACAACAATGATGGCTGCAACCAAAAAATAGCCAGGCATTGTGGCGGGTGCCTGTGGTCCCAGCTACTTAGGAGGCTGAGGCAGGAGACTTGCTTGAGCCCAGGAATTGGAGGTTGCTGTGAGCTGTGATGCCACAGCACTCTACCCAGGGGGGCAGCTTGAGGCTCTGTCTCAAAAAAAAAAAAATAAAAGAAAAAGAAATACAAGCAACTTTATGGACACAAAATGTTCTTAATACTGTAATTATAGGTTCGTTTTTTACATTATCCAGAATAGGATATAGTGTTGAGCCTGACAACAGTTTATGTTATATTTTTTACTGGTGGTCATCGGTACTCAGTATAAAGGAATGAAAATATGTTTGGACCAGAATGGAGTCTGATTAAATACACCTGCAGGCCAGAGCAATTAAGAGAATTGACCAAAGCCTGGCAGCTAGTCTCATTTGCAACTAGTTCAATAATGTTTTTTTTTTTAAAAGAAGGAAAATAAAAGAAAGAAAGAATCATAGTTTCAGGTCTGAAAAGGAGCCTGGGAGGTCCATCTGTGATTTTTAATCAAAACTATATTTGTAATCTTATGAAAGAAAAGGTTGAAAATTAGTTCAAAATATGATAGCCCCTTTCATTTTACTTGTTTCTAAGGCATTTGAGAATGCAAATAAGATCAGATAAGCCACTTGAATGATGAGATCATTATCAGATATTAGAAAAGCATTTTGTTACTTTCACGTTTTCTTTTTAATTTTTAATTGCTATGATACGTGAGTGTTAACAATTAGCTGGGGTTCCCCCCGCCCCACCTCCTTGAGTAGTTGTGTTTCATTGGAACTATCATGGGAATTAGCCTTTCTTACAAGGGTGGTCAAGAAAAGCAAGATCAGCAATGGTTTTATAAGCCCATGCAGCCACTTAATGGATATTAATTACCAAGTGCAAGACGAGTTAGGCACAGTCCTTACTTATGGAGTAGGCACCCGGAAAAGGACGAATGAGCAGCACACTTATCATGGAGCTCAACAAGGGTCCAGTGGCCATCAATTAATGGCTCATAATGCTTTCAGTGACCAGTATGAAGTCCTTAAACACTTTAGTCTGTAATACTGACAACCCTGCATTAAACGTAACAGGATTTGCAAGCCTCTTTAATAAGGAAGAAAAAGAAATACCCTCCCCCAAATTACGAAATTTTGTTGCAAAAGGATATGAATATACACTTAACACTACTGAACTGTTCACTTAAAAATGGTTACAACAGTAAATTTTATGCTATGTGGTTTTATCACCATTAAAATTTTTTATGTTAATTGTGAAATTAAATTATCTTTAAATAAGTTACACATTTGTCCATAAAATGTTTATTCTGTATCCTGCAAGGAATAGGGAGCTTGCCAATTTTTTCACCTGGGGAAGAAAGAGGTAAAACTGGATCTTCCAGATCACTAACTAGATCGGTGGTTCTCAACCTTCCTAATGCCGTGGCCCTTTAATACAGTTCCTGTGGGTCATGACCCACAGGCTGAGAACTGCTGAACTAGATAATGCTGCTTAGGGTATATTAAAGACAATTTGACTGGACAGACATTCAAAAGTTAGAAAAGCTATTATGAGAGTGGAGTATTTATTTACTTATTTTTATTTTCATTTTTTTTGAGACAGAGTCTCACTCAGTCGCCCAGGCTAAAGTGCTGTGGCTTCATCTTAGGTCAAAGCAACCTCAAACTCTTGTGCTGGAGAGATCCTCTAGCCTTACCCTCCGGAGTAGCTGGGACTACAAGTGCCTAGCACAAAGGTCAGCTAATTTTTCTATTTTTAGCTGATACAGGGTCTTGCCCTTGCTCACACTGGTCTCAAACTCCTGAGCTCAAGCAATCCACCTGCAGTTGGCCACCCAGAATGCTCGAATTACAGGCATGAGCCACTCATGCTCAGCACAGGAGTGAAGTATTTAACTAGGACGATAGTACTAAGATTTGGAAGAATATGAGAATATGAAGAATATGATTGCTTAGTAGAGCAATCTACAGGTATGGGTGTAGAAAAAGAATCTCAGTTGGGCGGCGCCTATGGCTCAAAGGAGTAAGGCGCCAGCCCCATATGCTGGAGGCGATAGGTTCAAACCCAGCCCCGGCCAAAAAAAAAGAAAAAAGAAAAAGAACCTGAGGTGATTCTAGGACATAAAGATTCATTGAAAACATGGTACTTGTAAGTTTCAACACAAGTTTAAACCAAGAAAATGGAAATATTCAGGAAGCAGCTGAAAAAAGAGACTACAATTTAGATGTTGTTTAACCACCATGGCTTCTAAAGATACCAATCTGTGGAATGTGCCAGAAATGCAACCCAGAAACACAGAAGATGCCCAACCTTCACATAATCCAACATTTACATAACCAGTGGAGCCATCACTTTCTTCATGAGGGGTCACCCTGCTCACTTCTCCCTATGCAGCCGTCACTTGAGGTTTACCAGAAGAAGAATGAATTACCAGAGAAAGGTAAAACTCTTTTGACTTCAAATTTGATGAAACCAAAGAAGTTTCTAGAAGAGTCTAAAAATTTCCCTTAGGGAGAAAGAAAAGCCAAACCCTTCACTAACTTTGTGCATTTAAGCAACAGACAATTGTTGATCTTCTCTCCATTTTAGATGTCAGTACTGCAGACAACTAAGAAATCCTCCTCTGATCTGTACAAAGGTCATTTGGTGTTTCCACACCAATTTCTAGGGTGTTCCTTGTGATAAAGTGGCAGATTAAATTAATCTTTGCCGTTTAGCATTCCTAAGGCTGCGAGTGTATATTCTCTCCATTCCAACACTTGGTGGGGAAAGCTGAGTCAGAACGTCCTTACACTGAAGTTGGAGAATCTTACTGTGATGTATAGTATTTTAAAAAAGAAGAAATAGAAAACTCAAGTTTTTAATTAAAACCTTCAGAACCTTATCATAAAATGGTTCAGCCTTGGCAGATTAAATGGAACTTTTCCATTTACAAGAAGCATAGCCAATTTCTGGATGGGGAGGGAACAGTCCTTGAAAAGGCAAAATAAATTTATTTTCCCTGGAATATACACATTTAGACTATCTCCCTCCATCTCTGGCCTTTAAATTTAAGCTTATTTACTTTTCATTTAAAAAGTGGGCATGTTTTAATTTCTAATATAAGGATATTACAGTTTACTAATTTTTTTTTTTTTTTTTTTACTTCTGCTAGCTACTTAATCTGTGAAATGCAGCTCAGGGAAAAAAAATGCAGTCATAAAACCTGTTGGTATAAAGATAAGCAGTTTATTTAATATCTAATTAAATATGGTCACCAGAGAAATCACAGCTTATGAAACTTTATCAGAAAAAGATTAATCCATTTCAGCTTAACCCAAATGTCATAAGAGAACTCATGAATTTAGATAGGAATCCACTTATTATCCAAAGACATTTTCATATCAAGTAAGGAAAGCCTATATTACTGGCTATATATGTACCTAACTCAATCAAATTTATATACTTTGTAGCTATCACTGATTTCAGGTGCAATAATGAAACTAGAATAATATAATAGGGAATCTTTTTCTGTCAAAAATTTCTAGAATGTTGTAAAAAACCTTATAAATATGCAGACCCCATTCTTCCAGAATTAAAAAAAAAAATGCATGCACTACTGTCATTTTAACTCAAAAACAATTCAACAAATAACTATTGAATGCCTATTACATAATCAACTTGGGCATTAAGAAAATGAGGATAGGGAAAATGATTCCTTCCTTTGAAGGGCTCAGAAAGTCATGAGGGAGATAAACCCTTAAACAAAACAATCACTGATATAACGTAACAACCACTACAGGGAAGAGGCTGCTTATTTTTCCTTAATATCTAGTTAGGACTTCTTCTGTAATAACAAAAATAGTATCTGGACACATGGTGACCTAGCTTAAAGACCTCATTTCCCAGACTAAAGCTATAGTCAGGTGACTCAGCAGGATGTGAGAGAAAGTGGTCTGTGCTCCTTCCAGGCTGCACCTTTATGGGCAGGACATGCCCTCCCCTTTCCCTTCCATCTTCCTGACAGCTGGAAAAGAATATGGACCATGTTGGACCGTATATATACAAGCAATACTCCTAAAAAGGAAGGGCATCAGAATAAAAGGAGACCAATGTCACAAAACTGAACCAGCACACCACCTCAGATTTATAGTAACAGAAAAATGCATCTTGTCTTTAAGCCACTGTATGTAAAATCTATCACATATGGCAGCTGTAATGCTTTAATTAAAATGAAATAGATAGGCTTATTTTTCTAAGATTTCTGATACCGGAAAATACTCCTTATAAGGAAGAAACAAAATTAATAGTGGAAGTGAAGAAAAGTTCAATTTCTAACGTTTTCATGAAAAATAAATCCTTTAATTATGACAATAAATTAATCTCATGATTAACAAAACAGAAACAGTAATTAAAACACTAAACTCTTCACGAAGAATGACTTAAGTACTCATTGAAGGGTATAATTTTTTACTAAAACCTGATCACATGATAGAACTCATTTTGAAAAACAGAAAACAAATTAAAAACTAATTTCAAGAAGTGAAGGTAAAACAATTTACAAAAAATAAGGACCGTAGGAAACAAAACAGACACAAAAAAGAAATTACTGACATACAGTAAAAGCTTAGGAAAATTATAGTGAATATGGCTAAAATGTACAGATTAAAGCAATTCAGGAGAAACGACTAGATAGGAAAGACAAAAATGATTCAATGTGATCACTGAAGGTAAAAATCAAAAACAATACAGGCAACCTCCAGCTACAAACAAGATAAGTTCTGTAAGTTTGTTCTTAAATTGAATTTATTTGTAAGTTTAAACAGGTACATTTACCTGTTACCTGTAATAGCCTATTTCTTAAGCATGAGTCATATGGGGACTTACTGTAGTAGTCTCACTTCATAAGTGCAAGTCGTACATCAGATGTTTTAAGTCAGGGACTGCCTGTACATGCAAACGCTGTATACAAACACTTAACATTTTTTAAAAACCCCTAATTAGAAGAACAAACTGACACAGGTGAAAGGGTACTCTATGGGTCAGCAAATGCATAATACTAAGACATATTTTGGTTCAGCCTCAGAAATTTAAAAAGAATTCTTGAGGGAGTCAACTAAAAATACAGTCACCGGCAAAAACTAACAGGATGGTCATATCAGAAGAAAATATATCAAAGCTCAAGAGAGATTTCCAAATGTGATGAAACCAAGGAAATACAAAGTCAGAGGTGAAAAAAGACTCTCACATGGATGAAGTTCAGCTCATGGTTGTGATTTTTTTCAGCATGGTTGGGTTTAGGTTAATTTTTAAACTTCATTTTTATTTCTTACTAAAAAACATGAGTAATTAAACAGAAAAGTATCAAGAATAAGACAGATAACAAACACGCCAAGATCATTAATAAGCTCAATGTCCAAAAGGATGATTATTTTTTGTAGGAGAAACAAGCCTTGAAGGAAGAATTTGGCAGGAAGACTAGGAAAGGATATTATTCCAGGCATACAAGAAAACAGTATGTTTAAGGAAAGGGCAAGACGTCTGGTAAAGCCTGGGTTAGACTACATGAAGTTCATTCTGCTCTTGTGCTTTGCTTTTGTCGTTGGCCTAACTTCATGCAGACCAATGAGAGCAGACTTGTCTTTCTATTGCTTAGGTGAAGAAACTCAACCTGCAGACCTCAGGGACAAAACTACTAGAACCAGAATACCAGCCCCCCCAAAGACTGCATTCTAGAAGATGATGGTACAAAGACAAAGAAGAAGAGGGGGTCTGACCTTAGGAAAAATACAATGTCTTTGTGAGATCAGATGGACACAAAGAAAAATAAGTATCAGTAATACATGGGAATGTAACACATGTTGACAAGACAGAAACCGAAAAGGAAGGGAGCCCTTTGGTGCCTGGAGCAGACTGAGGAAGTGGTAAGGGCTTATATTTGACCTTCAGGAAAGGAGCATTTTGACTTCAGATTTCCAGTTTCATAAGATATTGTCTTATAGGACCCAGAACTATGGCTACAATTCCATAAAAAGGGAGTATTTTTTTTTCTTACTGAAATTAGAGAGAAAGGATGAACTAATAAGTCAATTATGCTAGGATTTCACTATTTGAAAAAAATAAACAAGTCTCACCTTACAGCAAAATAATTCCCAGATAGATAACTTTCCCATCTATTTCCTTTACGGTTTATATGTTAGATTGAACGCTAATCTTTGGAAACAATCTTTCCAGCCATGATGACAAAGGAAGAGAGATACTAAAAAAGGTTAATCAATAAATTAGGAAAAACTGCTCACAATATAACTGGGAAAGGTAATTTTTTTTTTTTTTTTTTTTTTTTAGACACAGCCTCAAGCTGTCCCCCTGGGTAGTGTGCCAGGGCTTCATTGCTCACAGCAACCTCCAACTCCTGGGCTCAAGCGAGTCTCCTGCCTCTGCCTCCCAAGTAGCTGGGACCACAGGCGCCCGCCACAATGCGCGGCTGTTTTTTTTTTTTTTTGGTTGCAGCCATTATTGTTGTTTGACGGGTCCGGGCTGGATTCGAACCTGCCACCTTAGGTGTATGTGGCTAGCATCTTAGCCACTTAAGCCACAGGCGCCAAGCCATAAATTTTCTTAAAAATTAAAGTCTTGGCTCGGCGCCTGTGGCTCAAGTGGCTAAGATGCCAGCCACATACACCTAAGGTGGCAGGTTCAAATCCAACCCGGGCCCGCCAAACAACAATGATGGCTGCAACTGAAAAAAAATAGCCAGGCATTATGGCGGGCGCCTGTGGTCGCAGCTACTTGGGAGGCGGAGGCAGGAGACTCGCTTGAGCCCAAGAGTTGGAGGTTGCTGTGAACTATGCCACGGCACTCTACCCAGGGGGATAGCTTGAGGCTCTGTCAAAAAAAAAAAAAAAAAAAAAAATTAAAGTCTTTTAGCTCAGTGAGAAAAATAACAAATAATTCAACAGAAAAATAGGTAAAGGACATGAACACAAGATTATACATATATGCTAACTGCTCGTTTTAGAACTGTAAATTAGATGTCTAATAATTTTTCTTGGGAACAAATCATATATGCACAAAATTTGCTTATAAGGCTATTCACTGCAGAGTAATTTATAATCGTGAAAAAACTGGAAACAGTTTAAATGTCTAATGAAAGAATTACATAAATAAGTAAAACCATTGAAGCTGTCCCACTGACATGCAGCCTCTGATGACAAGCTGCATGGACTGCTCAGTGATAAGACAGAGCGTTACAGTGTGTAAGCCACATGAATGAGATAAAGACTACATAGAATAACTTTTTCCCAGTTTTTTTTTTTTTTTTTGAGGCAGAGTCGCATTTTGACACCCTTTTAGAGAGATGTGGCGTCACTGTTCACAGAAACCTCAAACTCTTGGGCTCAAGTGATTCTCTTGCCTCAGCCTCCCAAGTAGCTGGGATTACAGACACCCACCACAATGCCTGGCTATTTTTATGGACAAGGTCTCACTAACTCAGGCTGATCTTGAACCAGTGAGCTCAAGCTATCCACCTGCCTTGGCCATCCAGAGTAGTAGGATTACAGTCGTGAGCCACCGTGCCTGGCCTTTATCCCAGTTCAATAAAGAAGGTTTAAGTATAGGACAAAAGACCACAAGCTCTATTCCACAATGTTACGTGATTAGTTCCAGGCTATGGGACCACAGACGACTTTTTTCTTCTCTACAATCTTAATTTCATCCAAATTTTTACAATGGAGACTTATTACTTCTAAAATTTTTGCTGCCCTTTTCGGAAAAATTTATGAAAAGAGTTGTCTATCTGCAATGTCTCTCGTTTTTCTTCTTGATTCACTCTCAGACCCAAACAGCACAGTCCTCCAAAACTCTACTGAGGTTAAATAATGACTTCCACGTCACTGAATCCAACATCAGCCAAGGTGACCCTGGTGGTCACTCCCTTCCCTTCTTGACATCCCCTTTCCTCGTGGCTCCCAGATACTGCTTTCTTCCTTCCTGCTGATCCTTTCTCCTCTGGTGGGTCCCTCTCTTCACAATGACCCCCTGGCCTAGGGCAGAACACGACCTGGCTGAGCCCTCCTGCTCACCTGCATTCACTCCCTGGATGACCACATCCAGGCTCAAGGGTGAGATGCCACACGTGTGCTGACAGTCCCCCAACTGACACCTCCAGCCCAGGTATAGATTTCCTTCTCCATCAAACTTCAAGCTCGCCAGTTCAGTTTGTGTTTCTACTAATCATTTTCACTCAAGTGTCTAACAGACACCTCTAACTCAGTAAGCCCAAGGGAACTCCTGCTCTGCCCTTCAAAACCTGGTTCACATGCAGCTTTTCTCATCTCAGCTGTCAGCAACTTTTTCCTTTTGGTTGCTCAGATCTACAATCTAGCCTCAATTCCTGTCATCCAAGCTGTCTGCAGATCGTACTGGCTCTCCTTCAAAACATCTCCAGAGTCCCACCTGCCCGTCTTTGCTGCCTTGTCACCCTAAGCACGATCACCCCCCTCCTAGAGTAAGGTGACAACCTGCCAGTGGGTCTGCTGCTTGTACTCTGCCCTGTTACAGTTCATTCTCTGTCCCAATAGACAGACTGGGGGTCCTCTTCATGCCTAAGTCAGGTGGTGACACTCTCCTGCTCCAAACCCTTCAGCGGCTCCCTTTTCTCACTCCCAGTAAAGCCAAAGTTCTTGCTGCAGCCTGGCAGGCCTGATATGGAGTGGACTCCCCGCCACTTCCCTCCTCCTGGTGTGCCCCGCTGCAGCACACTGTCCTGCTGCTACTCCAGGGCAGGGAGGGGTGTCCCCTCTGGGCCTCTGCACTGGCTCTCCGTTCTCCTCACCTGGCACATTCTTTCTCCTCAAGTCTCCTGGAGAACTCCCCGATGCTCTGGCCTCACCTTCATCCCGCTCACATGTCATTTTCTCAGTGATGGTTCCCCAACCACCCTCCCTGCTACTTCAGCCAGCCCCCGCCCTCCACCCCTGTGTGTGTCCCCACCTTCCTCATCCCGCTCTGCATTCTCCTTTCTCCGTAACAGGTACCGCAAATCACAAAACTGTGAGAGAGCAATTGGGACAAGCTATGACCAAGCAAGGAAGGCTACGCTGACTTTAATGTCCATCTGGAAAAGGGCAGCATGACCCTGCATGAGGTACTGTCCAGAGGGACACGGTAAAGAGCTTACAGATTGTAACCAACAAGATGGACACAAATGAAACAGCCAGCAATTAAGAAATCCCAGGGGCACAACTACAGCTAAGCCGCAAAGTTACGAAAGGTCTGACGAGTGAGTCAGTGAGTCGAGTCCACGCAGGAAGGGTCAGAGGCATCCAGAGATAAGAAGGCCACCGCAGGGGGCAGTACCCACCCACCAGCTATGTGGTTTGAGCACAGGCAGGATGAGCCTTGACAGGGAGCCTCAGAGACAAATTGAGGACCCCACAGGGGCCTGAGGAAGCCTCTCATCACTGAGGTTCTGTTAGATTTTCAAGACACCCAGGAACTGGGGAATAAGGGAAAGAGTTGATCCATATTTGATGTCAGAGCTTAGCCGAATGCATGCCTTTTTCTATTTTCTACTGTTGACTCTTCTGTCACACAGATAAGGGGCAACTATTTACTGTGTGTCAAAGACATGCCAAGGGCTAGGTGGACACAGATGCTGTTAGAACCAGCAACATTTCTGAAGGAGATGTCTGTAAGACAGCAAACCACCGAGCTCTGGACGCAGACATGCCTGTATTTGCCTGCGTGACAAAATTACATATTCCCAGGAACAGTGAAATAGGAATCATGACAGGAACAGGATGAGTTAACCGCAAAAGGTCTTGGGGGGGGGGGCGCACCAGGGATGTCCTAGGAATCAGCGGCCCAAGGGATCGAGGGTACCTCTGAGAACCCCACGCACTCCTAGCTCACGGGGTGGGAAGTTTGGAAAGGTGGGCTCCCTCCCCTCTTGCCCTGTTCCCTTTGTCACTCCTTCATTCTCACATCATCTTGGAGCCAGAGACCACAACCCTCTTCGAGGACACACACGTACCCACAATCCCCAAGCAAGGGCTTCCGCTCATGAAAACCAAAGGCAAACAAGGAAGAAGAGGGAGGTGGTAACAGCCCTCTCGGGGCCACGGCTGCACAGTGCTCGTTCCAGAGGCCAGCGCGGGGCTCTGTGATTTATCTCACGTGTGCTGGGCTTACATACATCAGTAAATATGGTTCCCATTTCTCTTTGTAACGGCAGCTATAAATTACATGTTGGAAGGAATTGGCTCCTCTCCTCCCCTATAGGTCTGGCAGGAATTACTGAGGCCCAAACACAAGGAGGTCAATCACCGGGTGGGGGGTTTCTTCTTCCACTCATAGCCTTAAATTAACTCATTCAATAAATATCTGTTGAGCACAAACTATGGATCAGGTACGGTTTGAGATGCTTCAGCATATAAAACACTAAAAGCAAAACGAAAATCCATGCTCTTCTGGAACTCCACGTTCTAGTGAAATTCACCTACCTCACCTCAATTTCCAGATGCAGACCTGTGGACCCTCAGTTTCCAGATTCAGACCTATGGACCCCCAGTTTCCAGATTCAGACCTGTCTAGGGTCAAGGACATGAGAAGGTACATGGGTTCTAAAGAGAGCTGCTACAAATCCTTATAGTGGTAATTATGTGCGTAGATTTTTACTGATTACTGAGTGCCACACACTGCTCTAGGCACTGTATGAGGATTCACTCATCTAATGATCATGAACATGCTATCCATAGCTTTTATCACGGTTCCATGTCAACAGATAAAGCAAATGAAGGAGAGAAACTCCGACAATCTAACCCCAGAAACCACGCTCCTTGCTCTGCTTTAGAACGGGGCCAAATACGGGAAGGAGATGGGTCCTGCTCACTATGACCTCTGAAAGCATCTGTTGATCCTAAAGTCTGATAGTTGGTCAAAACGGTCCAAGGTGGTCACTGGGCTGCTTGTCGCAAACAGGATCTGCAAACAGCTCCAGAAGACTCCATTTTCATCCACTATAAATGTATTGCTAATGCTGGTTAATCATGTGGAGATAAGTGATTCCACTGCGCAGCCCAATTAAACGTGTTATTTAATACTTTGTGGCTTCAAACAGATCCGTTTCAATGAGTCATTCTAAACACTACCTGAAAATTTTAACATGTTTCCTCAGCCCAAATCTTGTTCATTCTGCATTTCATTTAATTGGGAATAAAGTTCACATGTTATACATTCCACTCCAGATAACAGTAGCTCCGAAGGGTGAAAAAAAATGCATACGAAAAAAAAAGAGAAAATGTGATTCCAGACTTGGGAATAAGATCTCAGGAGGGGGACAGGCATTAAATAAGGGAGAATCCTGTCACTCAAGCTTTGTTATGTTAATCCAGGATAATCTTAGTCTTCAAGATTTCCGTTATTTCTAACAACACAAAATAACTTTTGGAATTTCATCTCTCTGGCTCACACATACACACATAAAATCACTCCCAATAATATACTCATTTTTATCTTTCTTTGCTTTCGTTTCAAAGTAATAGTAATATTTGTCAAATGCTTACTAATACTGTCCCCGTGCTAAGTATATTATCTACTTTACCTCATTTACGCCTCCCTGGAGTAATGCTCCCAAAAGGGTATTATCAAGCTCTCCACTTCACAAAAAAGGAAACTGAGGAGTAAAACTGCTTGTCCCCTGTAACCAGGCTAACCAGTGGCAGCCCAAGAACTCAAACTCAATTCTTGCTGGTCTCTAGGGCTACTATCATTCCACAGCATTCTACCTGCTTTCCTGTATACGTGAAAGACTGGATTTCTGACCAAAAAAGGGGAAGATACAAAAGGCTTTTCTCATTGGACCGAGATGCTGGCCCCACGTCACCTGTACAATGGACTCTCCATCTAGAGGCCAGGTCTCGATTAGCTGCAGGTATGGCATCGCAGCACACAGAAGGCTGCAGGTGAAGAGACAGCAGTCGTGTAGTCTATTCTGAGGTTCCCCACGGGAGGAAGCTTTATGAGAACTGAGACGATAGGGAAAAGAAAGTGGCTTGCTGATAACCCCCTCCAGGTCCCGCCCTCAATGCCTCCACCATCAGGGGTAGTTTCCCACCCTCTGCAGGAGCTCAGGGAGGACAGGGGAGGGAAAAGAACTCCAGCACCTTCACACAACAGGATACGTTTTAATTCACTTTCTGCACATTTCTCAATAAAAGCTGAAGTTGTCTTAGGTTATTAAGTGCCTTACCTTTTGGGGCCCCAATGGCTAAACATGAAAGGACTAAAAAATAGGGAAACATTTCCACTTGCCAGCTTCCATTATGACCTTCAGAATGACCCAAGTAACATACATAAAACGAGGGCTCTCACCTAGCCCCTGAGATCAAAGTTTAAGTCTTCACTCTTCACAGTACCAGTATTCCATGTCCTCGCTATGAGGATGAAGTTGCCCACTGGGTGGACAGGTGGAAGCGCAGTGCATAAGTGCCTGTGCTGTGGCTAAGCCACACTGTCCCGTGCCATGTGGCTTCCAACAGCAATGGGAGAGCAGGGGTGTAGGTGACGGGGAAAATGGGACCACAACAGAAAGGGAAACCACATCCCCAGGGCTGCCACATACCTTCATTTCTTCGAGGAGCGATCTGATAGCATACTCTGATTTGAAAACATACATCCTAAATGTAATTAAGAAATTCCAACTGGCATGAATATGAAATGTACACATTGCTTTACAGATGCCTTTCTGCCCAACAGGCTGGTGCTGACTTTAATTTGGAAGAAATCCATTTTCATACAAAGGTAACCAAGAGTGACAGGAAATAGAAAGCCTACATCATTTATCTTGGGTGAACTTTTAAAAAAATCCGTTAATTGCTTTTCTAGGAAGCTATTTTGTGGAATCATGGTGCTTCTGCTCTTATTCAGGGCATAAACTGTGACTTTAAAATGCCCGTCATGAAAATGCTATGATTAATCAATACATCTTAAAGTATTTAATTACTTATTTTAACAAATACAATTCTGATCAATCATGACTGGTTACTCTTTTCCTGCCGATGAATTATCAACCACGACTAAAACTCCTAACATCCATTCTATTAATTGATACTCAATTTCAGGTGTCTTTCCTTATCACTGACTAAGCTATGGGCAGCAGCCACAGTTTCCTTTGCTTCTGTGGCTTGTCAAACAAGTTCCCTTCCCAGCCATCAGAGCCCTCTGCAACAGCAGTTTCAAATCATCACTATTTATTAAATTAATAGCAAACAGAAAATTAAAACGTGAGGCTTTGGAATACCACTGCTGAAGCTGTAACTTGCCAAGCAAACGAACTGCAAAGTCCCCTGAGGCCCATATTTCGTTTTGATGGCTCTGCATATTAGATATTTCATGCTACTGTCCTATTTTTGGCCTCGTCCTTATCACCTAGCAAATAAGCTATTTTTCGTATTTTTAAGTTCTACGAAGTTTAAGGCTAATACAAGAATCTTCAAATCTAAAATGATCGTTTTAATAACAATTTTCTTATTATTCCATGAACCAAAGACAGAGACAGTGAAGTTAATGATGCTTATGCTTCAGGGCCTCTAAGGCCCCAGAAGGGGCCCTACAAGGGCGTTAACACACTTATTATGTTTGAAGAAAACTGCCAGAATAAAATACTTTTCTGTGCTTTTATTCCTAAGTAAGATCCCCAAGACTATACAAAGTTTAGGTCCCACAAAACCTGTATCTGGCCCTCTAGTTAACCATCTCCAATGTCTGCATCTGCAATGACATGCTGAGTATAATATATTGTGTGTGAGAGAGAAACAAAAAATAATTCACTTAAATTGGAAATAAAATTTAGTATCCCCTGCTTTAGAAGATTCCATAATGCATGCTTCGGCCATTCATTAGTTCCCCTGCTTCTCACCTAATGGTAGACACCATTCCAAGTGGCACTCCCGGGGAGGCTCACTTAATGAGGGGCAGTATCGAGAATAAAAGACTCAGCTATAACAACAAAAATATGTTTTTCATTAAACACAAATGGAGCCAGGAAAAACCAACCAACAGGCAGGTGTATCAGTTCAAGGAATTCTCTTGAGGTCTTAGACATCCACTGGATTTTTCTCCACTAATTACCTATTATTGAAGACTAAAGAATTACAACAAATAATTTGCCACGCCAGCAGATAGACTGCAGATGTTGTAAGGAAGAGAACGAAGAGTTTACGAAGTATAAACTCAGGCAAAAGAGATCCACGATTTCCCAATTTTTTTAAAATAACACACAATTATTTTTCTACTACACAGATGACGAAGGTGAGGGAATTTTCTTACAGCTAGAAGGCCAATTATGAATTTAGTTTGGGCTGTAAGAGAAATTGCAAGTTAAACACTATATGCTAGAGTCTAATTTATTCAATTCATGTAAATTTCTTGGAGGCACAGGTTATATCTTAAATTTCGTTTTAATTTCTTACATCACATTGCATCATAGTCATTTTGATTTTCTTTATGAGGACTGTCCCTACACAATGCCAAAGATCTATTTTTGCATGTACCCTGCCTTCCATTTTTACATCATTTTTACCTAATACTTCCTTTCAGCCCCCAAAGTCATCACACTGTGGTTAAATTTTGCTCTATTGCTAACATCCTGAAAAAGTATAGTCCAATAAGGCATCAGGGTCATTTCTCTGGAAATTTCCCTAAGAAACATCTCCTCTAACTCACTGGAAATCAGTGTCTGTACTTTTAAGAAAACATTTTCATACTGACAGTATCTGTATTAAAAATATATGAATGGGGCGGCGCCTATGGCTCAAAGGGGTAGGGCGCCAGCCCCATATGCCAGAAGTGGAGGGTTCAAACCCAGCCCCGGCCAAAAATAAATAAATAAAATAAAATAATATATATATATGAATGAACATGAATATTTTTGAAATTGTTTAAACTATTTTACCTTTTCAAAAAATAAAAACATATATCCCCTCAAAAGTAAAATCTAGTTGATACAGCTTTTATGTTGTGATTGTGGATTTTATAAAAATAGCCTACAAATATTGAACACTCTATACTTGCAAAAAGGTATTTCTTTTTTGGCTGGGGCTGGGTTTGAACCCGCCACCTCCAGCATATGGGGCAAGCACCCTACCCTTTTGAGCCACAGGCGCTGCCCACTAAAGGGTATTTCTTAAATCTCTTAGAATCTGTCAAAAACTCCCCCCTCAAAACCTATGAATTAGAAGGGTAGAAAAAGTAACTTGCAGATACTACTCTGCTGCTAACTGTTAAAGAGTCATTTTCTTCTTGTGGTAGTGGGCTAATTAGGTAAGCGTTATGAGATTCAAATTATGATATTTTTGCTAACATCTAATGCTTTTTACTAAAGACTAAATCCCCACCTGCCACAAAAGCAGCCTAAAAATTATAACTTTGTTCTACAAACAACATCCCCCTCTTATCTCCTTTGTCAAAGCATGATCTACCTCTTGAACGGAGCAGGCTCAGTAGTTCAATGTCATTACCTGTAGGGGAAATAGAACGCTTCATATATAAAAGCTCCAATTTCTCTCAGTATGACTCTCGGTCTCAAGCGTGCCTCTCCTTCGAGGATGACCAAACACTAGCACACAGTATGTCATTCCCAATGTGGAGCCCTCAAAGGGCATTCTGGAAGTGTCCAAGTTATGAATGACATACCCCAAATCTCATAAACCTTGCACTGTTATCTGCATAAGGCTGTACTGGCAATCAAAAAAAAATTTTTTTTCCTTCTAACCAGAGTTTTATCAACTCACTGAATTTCAAAGGAAATAAACAAGTAAATTACTACCTAATAAATTTGAATTTTCTTTGGCAGATAAAAATCATTTTAACAAGACATCAACTGGTTATCTCATTGTGGTTTTAATTTGCTTTTCTCTGATAGTTATAATGTTAAGCATTTTTTTGGTATTTTTTGGTCACTTGCATGTCTTTTGAAAAATGTCTGTTCATGTCCTTCGCCCACTTTTTAATGTTTTTCTTTCTTGTTCAGTTGTTAGAGTTCCTTATAGATTCTGGATACCAGCCCTTTGTTGGACGCAGAGTTTGGGAATATTTTCTCCTATTCTCCAGCTTCCTACTTGCTCTGTTGATTATTTCTTTTCCTGTGCAGAGATTATCTTACTCTAGTCAGACTGGCTATCATTAAAAAGTTCATAAACAATTGATGCTGGTGAGAATACAGAGAAACAGGAACACATATACACTGTTGGTGGGACTGGAAATTAATATATGCACGACCTCTATGGAAAACAGTATAGAGAGTTCTCAAAGAAGTAAAAACAGATCTACCACTTCATCTAGCAATCCCAATACTGGGTTTCTACCCAGTGGAAAAGAAATCATCTCAAAAAGACATCTGCACTCACACATTCATCACAGCACTATTTACAATAGCAAAGATGAAGAACCAACCTAAATGTCCACCAACCAATCATCTGATAAAGAAAATGTGGGATTATATATACACCATGGAATTCTACTCAGCCATAAAAAAGAATAAAATCATGTCTTTTGCATGAACTTGGATGGCAATGGAGGCCATCATCCTAAGTGAAATAACTCTTGGAAAATGAGTTATTTCATATTTACGTGTTACATTTTAAGTGAGAGCTAAACAATGGGTCTGCATAGATATACAGAGTGAAATAATAGCCACTGAAGACGCCAAAAGGTGGGAGAGTACAAGGGGGGTAAGGGATGTAATACTACCTAACAGGTACTATTCATATGATAGGTACACTAAAAGCACCGACTTCACCATTATATAATATGTAAAGAACCACATTGACTCCCTAAATCTATACAAAAAATTAGACATAAATAAAAATAAATATTGTTTAAAATTATAAAGGAATTCCTGGCAGTTGTAAAAGTCAGTCAGCATTATTCAACGATAAACTATGCCTTTACTTGCTAGTACTGGTTATTTGATGATAACAAAAATCAAAGAGCTTGACTGAATTCAGCTTTGCAAGATGGTATCTGTGTGTTTCCCAAAAACTTTTAAAATAATAAATGCTTACAGGAACTACATTTCGCTTCCATTAATTCCCAATGAATATTTTCTAGACTCCATCATAAATGTGCAATCAAAGAAGTTATTATCTTGGTGTCATTTAATTTCCTCAGCAAAACTAGTAAAACATTCGATAGCTTAAAGAAGACATCTTCTCTAAGGGTGGTATATTGAGCTCCCAAATTGGTCTAAGGTGATTTCTAAGATGACTATCCCAAAAAGTTTAAGCTCAATGTTGAAATGCAACAAGAAATGTCAAATCATTTATTTGATTATTAAGTCAATTTAAATTCTGGTCACACTATTACTCTCTCTTAAAGAATATATCAAAAAGAAAAAAAAAAGCTCCTAAGCACAATGGTCTAGAATTCACACTGTCCTTTAGTTAACACAGCGTATCACAGCAGAATAAAAAATAATGTGCACAGTCTTATTTCTTCTTTATGCTGTCTTTATGACCATCATCATTTGGGATATAGTATGAGATAGGATGGCATATCTGATACATTTAAATATTCACCATAATCAATATTAAATCATTTAAACAATTACTTTAAACATTATTAAGAGGTTTACTTTGTAATGTTTGTCCTGGAATATTTCAAAACACAAAAATATTAGAAGTTTTTGAACTCTTTTATGTAAAAATTTGGCCTCTTTAAGGTATTAAAAATTATAGCCTTGGAGGGCTTTTACTTCTAACATATAATATCTCAGTCAACACTAGTTCATTAGAAAACCCCCTGAATTATACTGAAGGAGGCATTCTTTCCCTAACTACATAGACACAGAAACACACACACAAACTCAGAAATTCATTTATTGAGTACTTTAAAAATTCCAAGTATAAGAAGTTTGCAATTTTAAGAAATCATTATGTATGTCTGCCCCCCCACCTTTATTGACTGCTACAGATCCCACCATGTAGGACTACTGTATCACTGGAAAAAAAGAAACATGGAAACTGAATTTACAACCCTCACGCATAACTACTTAGTTGCATATAAATGGTATTGCGAAAAGACTCACCTCTCCCTGCTTGGGGATGCTGAACTTGGAAAGCTTGGCCTTGGTTCTGGCTGATTCCGGCTTGCTGGCTGGGACACCTCTGTATGAAGCACAGTGCACACTGGTTTCTGTAGATGACTTAAGCTTAGGAGATTCGTCAGGAGCCTGGTCTTGGCCATCCATTGGCCGCACATATGCAGTCGGTTTTTGCTGGACCAGGCTGGGTTTCGAAGCCAGGGATGGAGGAAAGTTCTGAACACAGTGTCCACCGCTGCTGTGCTTGGCTGCCATGGCTGGTGGCCTCTCCTGGGTCTGAAGACCCACCTCCACATTGCAGACTTGTTTGGCCCGCGGCTGCTGTCTGCCAACACCATCTCCAAGCAAGGTCCTGAGAGAGCCCTGTTGTGCTGAGTTAGAAGAAGAGGAGGAAGATGAGGATGAGGGGCTCAATATATAGTGCCCAGGTTTTTTATTATGGTTCTTTGGGTTAGCAGAGTTGTGCACACCCAGCAACCTGTGCCCATGCTTACTTGCTCGTGGTTGGCCATCGGATGGAGGATGCCCAGCCTTCTGCCAGCCCATGGTGCCTCTCTTACTCTGCTGCACAGGGACAGCTGCTGGAGCAGAGGATGCAGTGCTGCAGATGGACGAGGGCTGGGGCTGGGCTCTGGAATCTGCAACAAAATGTTCATCAATCTTGTTCACAGGTGTCTGAGGAACCCCAGGTTTGGGAACACCGACGAGGTGACTCTGGTTGGATCTGTCAGTTAAAAAGTCTTTCATTTCATCATAATTGCCTAAAGTATTCTGGATCCGATTGGAGAGCTCATCCCCCTTGTTAGTCTGGAGAAAGAAAAACACATCCACACTATTGTCAGAGACAAGGGAAACACGGGAAATAATGGACAGGTGCCCTGATCAATCACGGAGCCAGGGCTGCCACATTTAGAATGAGAGCTGAGAGATGAGACCAAAATCCTGTGCGTCTCTGAAGATGTCTGTCAGCACTGGGCATCACACCAGAACTGGAAACCTGCCACGGCCTGCGGGAGCATTAAAAAGGGATCTGTCCTTGGAATTGTGCTGCGCCTAAAATATATTACCTGGAAATCAGAAAACTTACTACTTCAACCTCACAAAACAGTCCAAGTCTTTCCAGGATTGTTTTTCTTTTCTTACTTGTAGTCCTGTCGGAAGCCTTTCTTAAAAATTTAGATTTGGGTCAGGACTGGTCTGCTTCCAATTTTGAAACAGATAAATATTCCTGTCAAAAACCCAGAGTGACAGGTAAGAGAACGCCAGTGAAGTTTAAATGGAACATGGCACTAAATGTGCAAGAAGCTACCAGCCCGAATGGTCCATGGCTTCATGCCATCCTGGGATACTAGCAAAATCTGAGAAGACATTTCACTTTGGAAGTTTATATTTCTGGACTTTGGTAAAAAGAGAGATAATCTTACAGTTATTAGACCTAACAGGTACTCTTATCTTAAGATAATCCATATTTGTTTCTTTAGGAAACATGTGGCATTGACTTTGAAATGTCTACATAGAGTCTACGGCCATACCACCCTGAACGCGCCCGATCTCGTCTGAAATGTCTACATAGAGAGTGGTGCCTGTGGCTCAGTTGGCAGGGCACTGGCCCCATATACTGAGGGTCGTGGGTTCAAACCTGGCCCTGGCCAAACTGCAACAAAAAAATAGCCAGGCACTTGGCAGGGGCCTGTAGTCCCAGCACTTGGGAGGCTGTGGCAAGAGAATCACCTAAGTTGGAGGTTGCTGTGAGCTGTGTGATGCCATGGCACTCTACTGAGGACGATAAAATGAGACTCTACAAAAAAATACGTAAGTAAAGTCTACGCAGAAATGAAGTTTACATTATTGATAAAAATTACAGCAAACAAAAAAAAAGAGAGAAAAAAATTACAGCAAGCAGATCTCAATATTAAGCAAAAGTTACATTTTACTAAGGAAGCATCCAGTGAAACCATGTGAACTAGATACCAGCATTTGTGGGGAAAGACCCTGCACTTAGCAGCTGAGCTGTCTTCCCTGGGCTGAACAGGCAGCAAAGGAACTGGAGTCTAGTCGGTCAACTCCCGCAGCTGACCGCCTCACAGGAGTCAGAGTGTAGTCAGTCAACTCCTACAGCTGACCGCCTCACAGGGAGTCAGAGTGGGGGCTGGAGGCGAACAGGTGAAACCCATCTACCTTGTAAGGCTCGCTGAACAGAGAGTAGCTGGAATTAAATGTGCCGTCATCCTGCTGGGTTTCCTGACTTCTTCTCTCTCGTTCTTTCCTCCGTAACGCATTTCTATCTGGTTCATAGACACTGCATCAGGAGAAAGAAAAGAAAATAACCACACACATGCAAATTAAAGGCTTAAGCCCAATGTGATGTTCCTCTGAGTGCAGAAGTCTGGTCCCTGGACAAGCAGTGATGATAACAAGAACACGGAGATTAAAGCTTGTCTCATCAGGCACCAAGCACTCCAGTGTTTGAAAATTACATTCTTGGGGGGAGGGAATCCTTAGGACGAGTTCCAACCAGAACTAGCTTTCCCTTCCTGACGTGTGAAAGAGGAACTCTCTAAGCAACTATGACAGCAGAAGACTGGAAGTAATCTTAAGGCAGACGGTAATTACAGTGATGTGTAAACAGAAATTATGAGCATATTTCCTCTCGTGACATAGCCTCGGAGTGTTATATGGGAATGTTGCTATTCTTTTTCTTTTTTTTTGCATGGCCGTGTTTCTGTAGTGATTCTTTCATTAACTAGCTCCCTAAAGAGCTGTTAAAACTCCATGCTGCAGTGGTTTTCACAGTTATGAGCCTTCTTCTGATCTCTGTTAATCAGTCAAGTCGTCAAACGACTACTGAATCAATTCTTCCTTCTGATATATCTGACACTATTACTCCTCCTAACTATGAAAAATGTGCCAGGAGGAAGGGGTGCGGGCGACAAAGAGGGAGAATGGAAATTGAATTACATTGTGTCATCAAGGAACGCGGCCTTTTTGCTGAAGAAAATTAATTTCTATTCTCCCAAAATACAATCATGAAGTCGCGAGGCACCAGATAACTGGAAGAACTAAGGACGAGATAAAGTATTTCTTTCCCCTAATAAGAAGAAAATAAAGGGGCTAATTCAACTAACGGGGAGGAGAAGGGACCCTTTTACAGAGGGAAGAAAATACGCTTTTGGGGGGGGGGACCTGGATAAAGAAATCTGGCCTCAGTGTGTAGACAAGAGACTAACACTACCAATCAGAAAGAACACACACAATCCTTCAAATGAGCACTGGCCAAAAAATAAATAAATAAATAAAAAGAACACTGTCCTCACTTGCCAGCAGAAGCTTCGGGTCCCCTCTCGGGCTGGTGGGCAAATGCTGGGCTGGGAGCCAGGATACCAACTACTCACCCTGGTCCTTCCCTAACCCACGACATGAGGTCAGAAAAGCCACTTACTCTCTCTATCCCCAGTGTCTTCGTTATAAAGCAGGAGTGTTTTACAGTGTTGTTACAAGGTTTAAACGTGAAGGCAATCTATAAAAAGGGCTTTGGAATAGCTTTGGGTACCACAAAATCTAATGTGTTGCTATTAAAATATTGTTAATAATAAAAGATCTGTACGTTCAAAGCAACTTATAAAAATAGTGATTTTTTTTTTTAAAGCTAAATAGCTATCTTGAGTTTAAAAAGAAGAACATTTGTGTCACGTTGCTGTAGGGGACACAAAAACAATTACTGTAAAATAAATATTGCTTATCCTAGCTCTGCTGGTGTGGCCAGAATGCACTTAAATTCGCTGAGGGGTGATGCTCAACATGCTTCTGGCAAGACTGCTACAGCACCTAAGGCATTTAATTTAAATTTAAGATTAGGGAATGTTAAAAATCTCCAGAACATGGAGCCTATTAGCATTTTAATTCATCCTTAGTACATTACCCAAAGTTATTAGATTTGGGAGTCCAACAGTGTGACCTTCATATCAAATGGGGCTACAGCCTCTGGAATCATCTACCAACTGAGAAGCTTATTATAGTTCTGACCTCACGATCACTAAACTCTCTGGGCTGACTGTAGTGACAGTGACCGACAGAAGGGAAGCATGAGATGGGAATGACATTCTTATTTACAGAACCAGGTTGCAAGTTCAAAGGCAAGGATACGACAGTCCCGCCTTGCTTGTGGACATGTGTAACATGAAACGCCAGCTTTCACAAACAAACATTCCATGAATTTCAAATGGAGACTGCTCTGAGGACTTACGACTCATGCTATGGATGGGCATGAAGTGGGCTTTAACCAAAAGGAGAATTCCAATTTTACTATGAACTTCTAATTTCAGACCAATATCAACATTTATAGTAAACATAAAAGAAAATAAAGCTTGCACTGCATGCATGCGTGAGAGCTCTTCCCCTGTCCTGTAGGTAGAACCTTCTCTAAAGCACCTATGGTACTGAACTGCATACAGAGACTGCCACAGACATGCTTGCTGCCAGGTGAAGCCAACTAAATATACGAGACAGGTGTGACAGACAGAGTGGCTACATGTAGGATGGAGCAGGCAGGTGATCATTGTTTAGCATGAAGTCTGGGCTTCTGGGAAGGCCCCCATACCCAACATAATACCTCCTGCATCTGCTGGCTGATGATTGAAATTCCACAACTAGAGAGTCATTCCTCTGGTTTAAGATGTCTTCACCCCTGCAAGAAATATAAACACCACAAGAAGGGCAAACACTTAAACCTCATCTCCTTTAGTATCTCAGTGTGCACAAGTTTGTCAGCATTATCCCCCAGGCCAAGAGGAAAGGGTACAAGAACACCAGGGTCCAAAGAGGTGAAAACAGGAGGAGGGAGGCAAAAGGGAAAGTCAATAATAGCGCACAACCACGAAAGCGAATTTGCAGACGCTACTGATTTTGCAACATGGCTTAGACATTTAAGACAAAGGCAACAGGACAGAAGCCAAAATCAATTAGGCAGATAGGCTTGACACATTTACACGGTCTGGGATTAAGGGTTACACCAAAATCTGGAGAAGCTGGAGGTGAGAGCAAAGCTGCTCCTTTTTTAAACCTGCCTCATTCCCAACCCCTGTAAGACTGAATGCCCTAAAGCAGTGGTCCCAACCTTTTTGGCACCAGGCACCAGTTTCACAGTTTCTGCGGCTGGGGGTGGGGGATAGTGTCAGGATGATTCTAGTGCATTCTATCTCCATCTCAGATCATCAGGCATTAGATTCTCATAAATAGCGTTCAACCTAGATCCCTCGCAGCAGAGTTCACGCTCCTGTGAGAATCTAATACTGCCATCTCTGTGACAGAAGGTGGAGCTCAGGTGGTGGTGCAGGTAATGGGAGTTGCTGTAAATACAGCTGAAGCTTCACTTACTCACTTGCCCCCACTGCTCATCTTCTGCGCAGCCCAGCTCCTAACAGGCCTCAGACCAGAACCAGTCTGGTACTGGTTGGGGACCACAGCCCTAAAGCATTCCAAGATAAAACTCACTAGTGAGGCTGTGCCTGTATACCCAGCCTATAGCTTCTAATCCTAAGAAGGATTAAACACCCTCAAGATTGCTTATACATTCTCTACCAAAAGAAACACAATGGCCATCTTTTTATGAGACCACCATAATGCTTGTGCCCTGAATCCACACCATCAAGCAAAGACAGAATGACCCAAAGTGACCCATCCCACTTCTACAGGGAGAGTAAAGGAAACTCAGAGACAGGCAATGCGTCTCGGATGCCCTCCCTTTGGTCTCTTCTCCTCCTTCCTCAGTAGGCAGTTCTGTCCTCTTCGGGACTGAGCCATTCTTGGAAGCAACCCACCCACTCTTTCCCCGAACTAGAACCACAACCCCGCCCATCACATTTCATGTCTAGGGAGGTAAAATGGCACCTTCTTAACACAGATGTCATTGTTAAGAGAAAGGCTGGACTTCCCACCTCCCTGTATCTCTCCACGCATCTCAACTTTCACCTTTCCACCAACACTAAATGTTCTGACTGATAAAGACAGTAGCTGCTCGGCACTGAGTCCACCATTCCACTAATTACAAGTGAAAATTGTACGGATGCTCACAAGCCTACAGTGCGCCTTTCTCTTCATCTCTCACCATGAAAGCTCAGCTCTCTCATTCCTCTGCCGTCTGAGTGATGTGAAGACCATACCATTTGCTTTAGAAGCCAAGAGACCTTTTCCCTGACATGCTGAAAGTCATGTCAGTTTCCCTGGGGTTGACCAGCTTAAGTATTATAGAATTCCAATTCCTGGCATGCCAATATATACATTAAACTTAGTAAGCACCACGTGTTATGAGCTATGTTTCTTTGTTACTAGCAGATGGTAAGATCTTTATCATCTGTAAAGTTGCTCCTTATTTCCATAAAAATTACAAGCATCACGTTCCTCAAATGTATGTCACCAAACGTATTTATTTATTTTTCATGAATGTGGAGGCAGCCAACTGCTACAACATTATTTATTATTTATTACAGATGCTTAACATCCCCTGGAAATGAACCTTTTAATCAACTCATTTTAAAAGATTTTTTATTTTTAGAATTTTAAAAAACCAGCAAATAAAAACATAGTCAAAACCTTTTCGATCATTTCCCATTTATTTGTTTGTGGGGCTCAAGCTAAACCCAAATACGGTAGTTAAGCAGGAATGAGATGTCCAGACATGAAATTATGATTTCCAAAATTAATCTATTCTTGATCATATGGTAATAGTATGGAACTAAATAATAGTCCCTATGATTCTGATCATTTCTCCCTTCCACTGAGCTCAAAACATTTCACCTATTATGTCCCTTAATTATTATCCTTACAATGCCTATTGCAGAAAAGCAGTGATGGTGAATATTATTACTAGGTTAACTTTTTTTAAGGATAAAAGCTTGATCATCAAGCAATGTCATAAACAGACATCATGCAAAAGGAACCACGATGTCCAAAGTACTTTACTCAGCTCTACCTAGAGAACAGGAGCTACCCAGGAGCCGTGAGGTAGCCACGCCTGCTAAACCCTGATGTCTACAAGCCCAGTATTAATAGTGAACATGAGCTCCACAGAAACACAGGAACAAATGAAACACAGAGAAGCTATTTCCTATTCAGAGAGAACCACAGGGAGAATTCTGGAATAAAGTCCAGAATTAGCTATTATAATTTTTTATAGCCCCCAAATAACAAAAGACAAAACTCAGTTTCTTTTCAAAATACACACACACACACACAAAGCAGATCCATGTACTCTAAAATTGTGGAATGCAGGACAGATGAGTGATTAAAGTCAGCCAGCTAGAGCTGACCGCAACACCATTTCCATCAAATGGCACCTATTCATCAGCCTGCTCCAATCACTCCCCAGGATGCCCCACTGGAGGGAAAGGTGCTAGGGCCAAGACAACCTGCCCCTCCAGCTGAGCCCCAGCTGACCCAGCAGACCTGGCTGGCCAGGAGGGACTGCTCCTCCCTCCTGTACCCACCACATGCAGCCAGCTGAAATCTGAATGCTCATTCCAAACAAACTGAATTTCCCATGGAGGGGATTTTCAGCCAAGGGCATGCCCCTTGCTAACACCAACTGGCACCCCTCAAGTAGAATCATCAGTGTTTTGTTATAAAAAGAATTATCCCACCAACTGGTGTTAGGGTCTAAGAAACAAGTGAATTCAAGGAGTAAGCAACCTCTTACCTATCTTTTGGAGAAAGTTATATTATCCATGTTTAAAAACTATCCTTTTCGAATAGCAGGAATACAATTAGATTTAGTCCAAAAGCACTTCCTGAAGGCCACTGTGTTAGATGCCAGGGAGACAGCCAGGGCTGGGACTGAGCTGCCCTGCTGCTAAGAGACTAACACTCCCAGGAGAAGGAGGAGGATGACGAAGGGACCCATTTGTAAGCAGACAAGGCGGGCAGCACATGGTCAGGGCACCACAGAGGGAATACTCCAGTGGGAGACCAGCTGTGAGCTGCGTCTTGAGCAAAGGACAGGAGGTGAGGAAAGGGACAAGAGACAGGAATCACTATTAAAGAGTTATTTACTTGAAGAGTATTCAGAGAGGGAACCTTTACCCTCCCTACACCACCCTACTTGTTTGACGAGCTGCAATTCCATATTCAAAGTTCCTTTTTTCAATGTGCCACTGCCACCCTGTCATTGCTACCTTCCCTTACCCAGGCTCATCTGAGCCCTCCCTGAAAGCAGATTTGTTTTGGAGTGAATGAGAACAGAGTGGATGCAGAGGAAACACAAAACAACACTCTCCTCTTATTTACAGTTTACATCAGGGGTGAGAAGCCTGGACCTAGAGGGGACAATCTCTTCAGACACTTCAAGTCCTGGGACAACATGCTAACATGTCCCCTGGGTATGGACTGGTCCTACCAGGGCAAGCAGGAAGAGCACACAGGAGGAAGAAAGGAGAATAATGTTCCTGAGAAACTCTCCAGCTCCTCAGAGCAGCAACATAAGCAACTGTGTATAATTAAAGAGAATTTAATCAAACACTCCAAAATTATAATGATTGTTTTAAACTTAATGAGTCAAATGAATTAACATCTCTTGTTATTTATAAAGTAAGTGGTAAAATATCAGTATTTCCTTCCTAAAGAAAAGCAAAGCTACTGAAGGAAGTATACTTGCAAACTCCCTCCTTCATCTCGAGATCAACTTGGTGGGCTAAAAAGCAGAAAGGTAGCCAGGGAGTGAGCAGGGGACAGAAGCAACTCAGAGAGATGAAGAGCTTGGTAAAGAGTCCAGAATTCCCCACTGGCATCCTTCAAGCTCCTGAGTTGTGGCTGTGGTGCTGCAGGAACAATGTGGTGGTGGTGGTTGTGATGGTGGTGGTGGTGGTGGTGGTGATGGTGGTGGTGGTGGTGGTGGTGGTTGTGATGGTGGTGGTGATGGTGGTTGTGATAGTGGGGTGGTGATGATGGTGGTTGTGATGGTGGGGTGGTGGTGATGGTGGTGGTGATGGTGGTTGTGGTGGTGGTGGTTGTGATGCTGGTGGTTGTGATGCTGGTGATTGTGGTGGTGGTGGTGATTGTGATGGTGGTGGTGGTGATGGTGGTGGTTGTGATGGTGGTTGTGGTGGTGATGGTGGTGGTGGTGATGGTAGTGGTTGTAATGGTGGTGGTGGTTGTGATGGTGGTGGTGGTGATGATGGTGGTGATGGTGATGGTGGTGATGATGATGATGATGGTGGTGGTTGTGATGGTGGTGGTGGTGATGATAGTGGTGGTGATGACGGTGGTGGTGGTGATGATGGTGGTGATGGTGGTGATGATAGTGATGGTTGCGATGGTGGTGGTGGTGGTGATGGTGATGGTGGTGGTGATGATGATGATGGTGGTGGTTGTGATGGTGGTGGTGGTGATGATGGTGGTGGTGGTGATGGTGGTGGTGATGGTGGTGATGGTGGTGGTGATGATGGTGGTGGTTGTGATGGTGGTGGTGATGTGGTTGTGATGGTGGTGATGATGGTGGTGGTGGTGATGGTGGTGGTGGTGGTGGTGGTGGTTGTGGTGGTGGTGGTGGTGGTTGTGTTGGTGGTGTTTGTGGTGGTGGTGGTGGTGGTGGTGATGGTGGTGGTAGTGTTGGTGGTGGTGGTGGTGATGGTGGTAATGGTGGTGATGGTAGTGATGGTGGTGGTGGTAGTGATGGTGGTGCTGGTGGTGGTGATGGTGGTGGTCGTGATGGTGGTGGTGGTGGTGATGATACACTGTTCACAATTACCCCCCCATACTCCACCTCAAACAAATCCCTTTTGTCTCATGGGGCAAGGTTAACCCCTACTGTGTCATGGACTTTGCTCTCCGTGAGGGGCTAGGTGTTTAGCCAAGACGCCAAGCAGCACAAGAAGCTGAGACTGCAGGCAAAAACTGAAGCCCGAGTGAGCAGGTCTGAGGAGCACAGGCTTAGAGCAAAGTCTCTGCCAGGGCTTTCAGGCTAAGCCTGGGATTCTTTGTTCTTTGTTCAAAAACCACACCTCTGCACTTGACTGGCATATTTTATGTGCAGTCACATCTTTATTTCATTTTCCCTTAACTCCTGCATCTTTTTATATAAGTACCTCCTTCCACAGAGGCTGCATGGTGTCTCAGAGTCAGCTCTGTGGTCTTAATCCCTCAAACCATTTTGTGAGCCTCAGTCTTTCCATTTTCAGATACATATACAGCAGCAGTGTATGCAAGAGATAGAGAGATGCTGGGGCTCTTGATCCCTCTTGATCAGCAGTTCTCAACCTGTGGGTTGCAACCCCTTTGTAACAATGCAAATACATCCTGCATATCAGATATTTACATTACGATTCATAACAGTAGCAAAATTACAGTTATGAAGTAGCAACGAAAATAATTTTATGGTTGGGGGTCAGCACAACATGAGGAACTGTATTAAAGGGTCGCGGCGTTAGGAGGCATCTGGAAGGTTGAGAGCCACTGCTCTAGATTTTCCTATTCTCATCTCCAAAGTGGGACCCACACAGTTCACCTGTAAGTGTAAGGATGGGAAGACATAAGTAAATTAGACCCCATGAACCATATCTCTTCATGTTTGTTATGGTAGCAATGGACTTTGGTTCTGTGATGGGCTAACATGGGCTGGTCTCTGTCACCAGACTAAACTCCTTAGGGCCAGAGTCACATCCAATTCATTAATTCATTCTTCCCTCAGTTCTTGTACCCATCACTACTATGGGGGCTAATAGACCAGAGTGCTGGTGGGCCTCACACCCAGAGCTGGCCTGACCTGCACGGGCTCGTGGCCTGCAGCTGGGGAGTGGTGGATCCTCTTGCTGTTGTACAGCCAGTGGCTCTCTCCAGAAGCATCTGGCGGCCGGAATCCCTTGCCAGAGGGGCAGGTGGATCACAGGATTCTGGGAGGGCAGGTGCCACCTGACCAGCAGCCCCAGGGATCTCTTGGCTGAGAAATCCCTGCTGGACTCTGCTCAGCTGAAAAATGAGGTTGTCCTTGGAACTTCCCAGTAAAGGCAGGCAGCCTCAGATCTGCTGTCTCTGTGGGTGGCTGTGTCCAGTAGCCCGTGTTCCCTGAGCCCCCGTGGCAAGCTTTTGTGGCTGGCCACAAGCCAGCCAGCCAGGGCCTCTGTCCAGCCTGCCTGTGACTGTGTTCCCAGTAATGCACACTCCCCGCCCCCCTGCAGCAGGGCACAAAGGCATTGTTAATAGACCATGGCAGTCTCATTTGTAGACTCTATTCATCTGGCAGCCAAGATTGTATCCATCCTGGTACTCCCTCTCCCTTCTCACCCGCCCTTCCCCTCCCCACTCCCCCTTCCTTTTGCCTGGAGAGTGATTTGTCTGTGTTATGGGTCGGCCTGACAAACCCTTCCACATTAGCAGCTGAGATGTTGTTTGAAATGGGAAAATTGCTGGCAAACTGCTCCATTAGCGGTTCCAGTAACAAATACTCTGTTCCCCCAATGAAGATGAGATCGCAGAGGCACAAATTAATACAACTGTCTCCCCTACTCTGCAGCAGGGATTACTCTTCAAGATGAATGAGTTCAATCTGACCAGAAACACACACCCACTGGATGAGGCCTCGTTCCCTGCCCCCGCCCCAGCCCACCCCTGCGTCCCCTCCTCACACACCTTTCTTGGTGTCTTCCCAGCAGAGGGTTTGGGGAGCAGATGAGGAGGTGATGAAAAGATCTGCACCTTGGAGAGAAGGGAGATGGATGAGGATGAGAAGTTGAGTCCTCAGCCCGGGCCAGGCCACCATTCATCACCTCTAATAGAGGGCCCCGCCTTCCCCTCATGCCTATTCCCACCACACCTGTTCCTGCTGATGAGCAGTTATTTGAGAGATGAAAGAATAAAGAATGGGCATGCTCACTCACTCCCCACAGTCCCTTCTCTTCCAAGGAAGTTCCAGGTTCTGGGCCTGCTGCGTCTCTTGTTCTTTGCAGAGTTAATAGGAGAGGAAGCGTTTCAGGAAAGTCCGTCCGCGGTTAAAGCCACAGAGTCCAGCTGCAACCCAGAGGAGTGATCCAGTCTGGGGTCCTGCAGCCTCCACGATGTCAGGGAGCCAGTTAGATGAGTGTCAGGCTGGGGACCTAAAGACGTTAAGGCAGTTCCTCCACCATATTAACACAACCCATTGAAAGCCCAGAAATGAAGCAAGCCAGTGACTTTTCAGCCACATTAACAGGGCAGCTGGGTTTGTAACCGAATGTTGGCATGGTTCCATGACAGACAAGCATTGCTGGCCCTTGGTCCATCTCTCTTTTAACCCTTCCTTTTCTTTATCCTTCTGACATGTTTAGCACTCTGCTCGGTTACTTCCCACAGCTGCTTCTGAAGAAGACAGCTGCTTCCAAAGGCAGTTTACAGTAAGCAAGAATCAAAACTCCTCAAGCAGATGCCATCCTTTTTAGCTTTCTCAAGGGGGGTTAGACCCTCGGATGAATGGGCCATATAGCAGGCCTGAGTTCTCTGGCCCTTCACGTGCTTGTAGAGTCTCCCACAACCAGAATGCGTGTGCTTCGTATGAGAGAGACCATCTCGTCCTCAAGGCCAGAGAACACAGTAGCCCTTAGTGACCACTTGTTAGCAGATTAATTGTTAATTGGCCTTTCTCTGCTCTGTTTCTCAGACGCCTGGAACAGAACTCCATCAAATCCATCCCCGCAGGAGCCTTCACCCAGTACAAGAAGCTGAAGCGAATGTGAGTTTCCCCTGGGGAGAAATGAGCCCCACACGTTTTCACTATGGGGAGTAATTTCCAATACATATAGTGGACAACCTGCCCAGATAGCAAACCACATCCATTCCTCCTGGGCAGTTCAGTTTCAGACCTGGAACACTCTCTTAAGATTGGGAGATAAGATTCAGAAGTATTGCATGCAGATTGTGAAACGTGTGGACTTCAGCGTGTAGAGATAAGAGCCTCTCCAACTGGAGCAAAGTAAAATTATCTGCATAGGAGGTAAAGATGAGTTGGCCTTAATATCCCATACCACCATTTTCATTGCCCCTCGGCTTTGGTGATTGGATGTAAAACAGGGTTTTAGGCAGAGAAGTGACAGTGGCCCCACAGCTATCTACACTTCTGTCACCAGCATCCCTATAACCACACATACATGCATGTAACACATATGTAGTGAATGTCTACAGAGCCAGGGATCTGTGGATACAGCCATGAACAGAAATGAAGTCTATTCTCATGGAGCTTACGTTTGAGTGGCAGAACTGAAAAAATTAATAAATACCAGAAATTGACAAGTACAAAGAAGTAAAACCAAATAAAGGGGGGGATCTCGTGTGATAGTGGGGTCGTCTCTTCGGTGGGTTTGCCCTGAAGGCCTCTGCGTGCAGGTGACATGAATGAAGGGAGGGAGTGAGCCCTGAGTGCTCAGGAAGATGATCCCAGCAGTGGGGGAAGCACAGGGAGCCTGCATGGATGGTGTGTAGACCAGCAGGGAAGGCTAGATCACGTGGGCCCTGAGACCATGGGGAGGACTTTCTGTTCTAAGTAAAATAAGAGGTTCAGACCTGGAACACTCTCCTCAGAAATATGACGTGACCACGACCACTGCCTGCATCCCCACTACCACCGTAACCCATGCCACTTCTGCCGTTACCCTCGTCAGTACCTGATGACACCAACTCTGTTCCTTCTTGACCGGGGCAGCTTTGACGGCACTGTGGCATCATTGCCATCTCTCTGCCATCGTGACAATGTCATCATTCTTCCCGATCATGCAATGACCTCGAGCACTGCTCTGTGAGTCACTCCGAACTAGGGACTCTAAAGACAGGCCAGTAGGCTCCAGATATAGCCCAACTGTTGCCGCCATAGATGTTAAAATTCAGGAGGGAAAGCTCTTTTCCTTTTTCAGGCTAAGAAATCATTCAGTCTAGCCCAGATGCTGTTTCATTCTACTCTTATTGTCTCTGTTCTACCCCCAATCACAGAGGAAAGAGAGGGCAGGTGGAATTACACATGGGCTCCGTTCACGTTCTCCCTTCGGCGAGGCTGATTCATTGGTTTCCCTCGAGTGGGAGGGCCTCTGTTAAAGAGGTTAAGTGTCTGCTGATTCCTTTTATGTTAAAAATAAACATCCCTGGGAAGCAGTGGCATCAGTAAGCCTTACCCTCAGATCTTAGGAAGCCAACTTCCCATCTCTCCCTGGAAATCCAAATCAAACAAGATTTTCAGCTGGTGCAATTCCAGAAGTGGAGACCAACATAATGAGGCAGCTCAAAGCACGTACTTCTTCCCTCCCCTTGGCAGCATTCCTGCTGGAGGAGCTGTATAAATATAGGCCTTAATATTTAAAACCTTGGGCCATTAATCTCCTGGTGTCCCCGCTTCCCCAGCTCACTCTCCACGCACCACCCCCCAATTCATTTTTAAAGCCCAGCTTGATTATGCAGCCAGATAGTAATTTCAGTGAAAAATGACAAGTTCAGTCACTGCCCCAACCTATATCTCTTGCATGATTTAAGTTACTGCTCTAATTTTTTGTGAAGTCCAGGTAATTTAGAGCTTGACTATGCTTTACTGTTCTTCCTCCATCCTATTGGAGTTGCCGTCATTTGCGCATTCAAAATTCATAAGACCATCTCAGTCACGACCCAGAAAGAGAATTTAATTTTTGATCACTTCTGATGCTACTGATACTTATTATGATGCCCACTTTTTTCCCCCAAAGGGGATGGCAATAGAGAAAAGGACCCATTTAGAAATTTTCAACCAACAGAAACTTCAGAAATCTAGACTAAAATGCAATAGCTTGGGAAAAGTAGAATGAATTTCATTCTGTGAGATTGAATTTCAAAGCCCTCAGTGTGAATTTCTCCTCTGTGTACATGACCTGTTTATCCCTAATAGCTAATAGGAGACCATTTCCCCCTTAACCATAACTGAACCACACCCTCCTCTTAGCTCTTAAAAAAGAACAAGAATTCTCTCTGAATGAATGACTTCATCCCTACCTATACTTAATGGTCATCTTAGTATTAAAAAACATTCCCAGGCAAAACTGGTAAAAGTTGAATATCCTTTATCCAAAGTCCTTGGGACCAGAAGTATTTCAGATTTTGGATTTTTTTCCAGATTTTGGAATATTTGCATATACATAATGAGCTATCTTGGGGATGGGACCCAAATCTAAACAAAAATTCACTTATGTTTCAAATACACCTTATACACACAACCTGAAGGTACGTTCATACAGTATGTGAAATAATCTTGTGTGTGAAATAGAGTTTGTGTTTTGACTTTGACCTGACACATGAAGTCAGGTTATTCTACTGAGGTGGAATTTTCTACTGGTGATGTCATGTCAGCACTCAAAAATGTCCAATTTTGTAGCATTTTGGATCAATGATGGTAAACCCGTATCACGGTAGAGAAGCCCTTTGCAGGGAGTGTGAAGGCACGAGAGATAACCATTTGCTTTTACAGGCCGATTAACCGGTAGCCCTGACACTTGAGAGCCAAGCCTGTGTTTGGCCAGGTGTGCTGGGAGTGCTTTTCATTCACGTGCTCTTAGGTAGAGCACTTTTCCATGGGCTCCAGGACTTCCTAGTGTCTCATGCTTAGATTAAATGACTGTTGCAGGCATTTAAATGTGCCACCTCTGTTCCGAACAGTCTAGCAAGGCTACCTTTTCTTGGTCATCCAGTTTATAACCCCTGGAGGACTAAGGCAGGTCTAGATTGACCAGATTCTAGAACATCTTGGCCTAAAGTATGACCCAGGAGCCATCTACATGGGAATCATCTAGAGATTTGTAAAATATGTATATTTTAGCCCCCATCCCAACCCCACCCCTGCCAACCAAACAGGACTCACTTGTAGAGGCATTTTAATTAACATTCTCATGATCAGGTTTGAGAACTAGCGGTCAAGAGGGACACCAAAGCCCAGACTCAGTTGTGAGACCAGCCCACTGTGGGTGGGGAGGGGGCCAAGCATGGAGGTCAGCGGGCAGCTGAAGCTATCCCCAGTCTGCCTACCCACCAGTGCCACTTCTGCATCCATAAAAGGGAAACAGCAGAAAGGACATGAGATGTCCGCTCTGTACCCAAATAGCTATCCCAGGCCACCTGTAGCTCCAAATGCTTCAGCTCTCAGAGCTGTTGTTTCCTTCCTGCAGAATTGAGAATTAAGCCTAAGTGTTCTGAACGGTGTCACTTGGATGTGAAATCTAAAAAAGTTGAACTCTCAGAGTAGAATGACGGGGGAGTGGGGATGAGGATTAGGGAGATATGTCAAAGGACGCTGAATTTCAGTTAGACAGGAAGAATAAATTCAAGAGCCCCATTGTACAATGTGGTGACTCTAGTTAACTACGATTATGTACTTGGAAATCGCTAAGAGACTAGATCTCAAGTGTTCCCACCACAACTGATAAGTATGTAAAGTAATACATATGTTAAATAGCTTGATTTAGCCATTCTATAGTGAATACATAGCTCAAAACAGAGTGTTGTACACCATATATATATACACACATACACACACACGTATGTACACGTACATACACATATACAGGTGGCCATAAAGTTCATGAGCATTTTTAAATTGCACACTATTTTAAATTGTACCCAAACTTTATGGCCACCCTGTATATAGTTTTTTTAAATGGAAAACAAAAGCAAAGTGACCACCAAGGTCAATTCCCCAGCTAAACTATCACTTTTCCACCATCTCCAAACCAGGAGGCATCTCACCTTGTTCTCTAAGGAAGAATGAGTCCAGAAGTCTACTTGTGGACTGAAAACCAGTTTGCCCACATAAAGCTAAAGCAGAGAGCTTCCCCACTGGCCCCAAAGCTTCCCCTTGCATGCTAGAGGTCTAAGCTCTTTGAAGGGACAACATATAGTCAGAAGGGGGAGAGGGCTAAACAGGCTTTCTCAATAGTTTGGTCTGAACAGATCCTGAGTGCTTGCTGAAACTCCTTGCCTAGGCAGCCACTCTGAGGGCGAGCGAGATTAGGATAATCCAGGGGTATTTGCTTGTTAAGACCCTTACACAAAAATGGAGCGCTGCAGAAAAGCCCCGTGTAAGCTGACGAGTTTGTGAGCACAATCTGCGGATTTGCTAGAGGCGATTTCACCAGCTAAAGGGATAAACTAGACAGCTGTGCCGAAGGAGCCTTAACCTGTGGAGTCCCTTTCAGCCAGCCGGCTTTGGAGACAGGGAGGGGAGGGAGCAGAGGCCTGGCAGAGGTTGCTGCAAGTGGTCCTCTTGAAGGCTATTAGGAGGAAGGAAGGAAACAGTTGAAGGAGATTCCCACTGCACCTGCAGGGAGGCTGGGAGGCTGGAGTGTCTGGCCTCGCTGGAGGCAAGTGCTTAAGAATCTGCTTAGATGTGCTTTTTTCTCCATATTCTCTTGTCTCTTTTTCGTTGACCCTCCAAGACCCCAGCTCTCCCTCTTCAGCACAAAAGCAAAGACCCATTGATTTACTTTGTTAAAGAAAAAGAACAGGAGAAGTTTGTTGTCACAGGAAATTGAGTATCTTTCCTTCCAGTGACAGGAGCCCAGAGGCCCTCCCTGCACTAATGACTCTGAGAGAAGGAATTCCCCCTCAGTGAAGGGCCATTAGTGAGAGCTGGTGGCCGGTCCTCAGAAGTCCCTAGAATGCTAGCAAATGGGCAGCCTCAGGGGCCCTGGGGAAGGAGCCAGGGTCAGAGATTTCTCTGCACCAACCAGGCAGGGGGGGTTAGCTGCCTTGCAGCCCAGTGTTCTAGAATTGTTCAAGCCCACAGCATCCTTCTCACTCTGATTATCCAAGTCCCCAGACATTATCATGCTCTGTGCTTGGTCCCCTCTGTGGAACTCCTGCCAACCAGCAACAAGCCCATGTGTCAAAGGTGTCCCTTGAGAATCCCATGATGTGCCGACATCACACAGCCAAGAGGATGCACTGAACCAGACAGAGACTTAAGTCACTGCTCAAAACCTCCTCTCAGGTCACAGAGGAAAAGTCACTGGGGAGGTGAAATGACTCAGGACATTCTGGGAGAAAAATAAGCATTTGCTGAGACAGGAGGCCAGAAGATGATGCTTAAAGGAACCCTGGGCTATAGTGGGTCAAGCAAGGCTGGTTCCTGTTCCATTTACACCGTTAATCGCTTGCTAATGAGACCTAAGGCCCTAATTACATGAGGCTCATTTTTTTACCTACAAAGTGAAGCCTCTCGTGTGCACAGCCCCATGTCCAAATCAAGATGCCATGGGTGAGTATTCTTTGATGAACAGGACGAGTGATACAAATGCAGTGAACTTTATCAGGAGGCAGTTGAACTGAAGGGTCTTTACGCTCCTTCTCTTGCACTATGAATAAATAAACTGATTGAGTGATTGATTAACCCTTGCCCTGCAGAATGCCTGAAATGCTTGATTCACGCTTGGGAATGACCGTGATCACACCTTTGAGCCATGTTCTCAGACTCTCCCGTTCATGTTTTCAGAGACATCAGCAAGAATCAGATATCGGATATTGCTCCAGATGCCTTCCAGGGTCTGAAATCACTCACGTCGCTGTAAGTAGGGCCAGCATGGGGTGGGGGGAGGTAGAAGAGGGCCCAGGCCGTATTTTTCAGGAGGTGTTTATCAAGGCTTTATGTTCCCTTACACATTTGTGGCAACCTGGTAAAAGAAACAAATATTTCTTCAGGGGAAATTGATCTTGGGGAATATTTCTACAACCCAAATGCATTATTTTTATTGATTAAGTGCCTAGCAGCTTTCCCAGTTATTGGCTTCTAATTCGAATGCATCTTCCTCTCTAACTTCACTCCCCCCACACATCCCCAGGCCACGGCAGAACTCTCTCTCGGGAGAATGTCAGGAGAGAATTGTAACAAGTGTTTATAACTGATGCGACCATTTATGTGGCCTTGCCAAGCCAGGAGCTTATTTTTTCCCCCTGATTTTCAGGCTTTCTCTCCAGACCATCCTCACAGCCATTGTTCTGGGAGCACATCCACCCATCCTATAGCACCTCCTTTCTTTGAGATTGAAACCCTTTAGCAGCCCACTGGGTAGAACCACCCACCAGGGGCTCCGAGACCCCCATAGGCAAGAAGGTGTGGGATTTGCTGTGTGGCATAGACAGTCGCTAGAGCTTTCTATGTCTGTGTCCCCACAGGCAAAATGGGAACACTGATAACCTTTCCTACTACACTCATTCAGTCATGATTACACTTACAACCAAACAGTCACTGGCAGCACTTAACAGCCCTGACTATGTACCACTGTTCTAGGAGTCTTACTGGTTTAATCCTCACAACAACCTGAAATATAAAATCTAGTGTCATCTCTTTTACAGTTGAAGATATTGGGTAATCTAAGCTCTACAAAGATAGGGATTTTTATCTGTTTTGTTCCTGGCTTATATGTCTGGCACCACTGACTATACCTGGCACACAGTTATTATGCAAAAGGAAAAAAAAAAAGAAAGCCTTGTCAAATAAATAAATGTAACTTTTCCAAAGTGTACAGTAACAAGTAGGAAAGGTGAGGTTTGGATCCAAGATGTCTGGCTCCAGAGCCCACACTTTTGATCAATCTTTCTACTCAACCCGTTTGCCGAATTTACAAGTGGGCAGGTTAAAAGATACACATCTTCCCCCCCACACACCCGGGCCCTGCCCCACTGAGCAGGGGCCGAGGACAGGGACGTCTCTGGGTCAGCTGCTGCCTGCTGCTTGCAGAGTAAATTAGTTTCATTTATCGAATAGAACATCTGGCTGGGATATCAGAGACAGGACTATGTGTGAGATTAGCGCCTGCTCATTGTGTTCAAGATCACAGAGGAGAAGGGAGAGGGCCACCTGCCACTAGGATCCTCTCTCTGCCCCCACCCTCCTGCTCCTGTGGTCTGCTTCCCCTCAGCCAGGAGCTGAGGACAGTCTGAGGACAGTGAGCGGGTTCCAATCTTGCAGAAAAAGAAATCCAAAATCTGGTGGCCAGACATGAAATTGTCATGCCACTGGCCAATTGTTAAATATATTTGGGCATTAAATGGAGCACTGCTCACCCCCAGTTGATTCATTCATCCATTCAGTAGATGCCTGCTGTATACCATCCATTCAGTAGGTGCCTGCTGTATACTGAGCAATATTGTAGGCATTGAGAACGTGGCAGGGAGCTGGACAAGCAAGACCTTGGCCTCACAGAGCTTGTAGGTGAACACAGGCACACCTAATCCCAGCAGACGAGGGGCCAAGGTAGACGGCTGGAGAGCCTTTCTTTACCTCTTCCCTGTTCATTCATTTATTTACTCATTCATTCAACAGATATGTATTGTGTTAGATCTTGTTCTATTTGGGGTGTCTGGGGACCCAGTCATGAAGAAGCCGTATAATGTTACTGTATGTATGGAGCCTCCATGCAAGGGAGCTGGGGGGAAGGAGGCAGAAAAAAATTAAAATGAATAAGTGTATAAGTAGTGTAATGTGACATAAAGGGACAAGTGGTGTGAAGAAGTAAAAGTAGGGTAACACATTAACTGAAATATTGCAGAGAAGTCTCCCAAGGGTGAGATGTTTTAGCTCCCACCTGGCAGTCAGGGAGAAGGTAATCAAGGTAAGATCTAGAGCGGGAAATGAGACAGAACTACACTCAGACCCACCCCCCATCCCCCCATCCCCGCACCACGGTGGATGCAAAGGCAGGAGGTGGGTCCAGCTTGCTTCAGCCTGCCTGTGGTACAGCAGGTGGCCTGAGAACCCCTCTGACCCAAGCCCCCACCCCTACTGGGCACCGTCCCCTGCTGTACTGGAAGCTATGACATCAGCTAGGACGAGCAGACAGTGACATGACTACATTTGGCACAGTGAGCAGTAGGGCATTAATATGAATTACAAATGTGAGCCTGAGCCATCATGCTGACTTTTATTTAGTCATTAATTTGTTGAAACATTAATGAAACACACCCGCAGGCTGATGGAGACGTTCACTCTTCACTCCCAGTGGTGTCTGGAAATGGGGGGGGGGTGTTTTATGGCTCCCATTTACCATCCCTGCATCCTAATATTTTGTCTCCCCAAAGAAGGATAACAGCCTGGATTTGCAATCCGAGTCAGAATTGAATATTGCATTCGTTCGGGGCACTTCGGAGCCTAATTGGGGACTTAAAACAGATACACACATGCGCCCAGGGAAACACGCACACATCTCAAGCCCTCCTTAGATCAGCATCCTCAGGCACAAAAGAGGCAGTCTGTGCTATGGGTGGGAACAGAGAGGCCAGCAGGGTCCCCCAGGGCCTGTGTGAGGATCAACAAGGTCCATGCACACAGGCCCACTGCGCCCTGGGGAGGGAGACCCAGTGGACTTCTTCCCCTCAGGACAGCAAAGACAAGACCATGAATAGGAGACACCAGTGTAAGGGACACTGCAGGCCGAAAAGAGAGAGGAGCAGAAGGGTTCTGAGTTCCTGGGCTCCTAGGATGCATCAAAGGACAGAGAAATGGAGTAGAAAGCAGAAGCTGCCATCACCCCAACACAGTGAAGCTCCCGAGTTTTCCTGAAGCCAGTCCTTGACTCAGCATTCCCTGGGCCATGTGGAGATGACCCCAGACACCCCAGGCCCTTTCCAGATGGATGATTAAAAGACTCACTCAGGAATTCCTAAGAGGCAATGGGCTATTCAAAGGAAATTTTCTGTAGGCTGGGCTCAACCTGATCAATACCCATTGAAGACCAGGCGTCCTCCCACGTCGCTTATTTATTGCCTGGGTGTGAGTCATGTTAGCAGCTGGGAAGACACCAGGGAGGGACTATTTCTCCCTATTGTTTATTACCTATTGGCCTGGACTGCCCGAGAGGGAACCCGATTGTCCTCACCTCCCAGACAGCCTTCCCTCCAGCCCCTGATTGCCCTTGGCTACCTCTGTCTCACTGATGAGGAAAAGGGATCTGCGGTCTGGGGAAGCAGATGTCCTGAGGTCCTATACCCAGAGTTGGCCGAGGAGACAGCCTCCTATATAAGTGAGTTCTGGTGGCCTCACATCCACAGTGACAGCTGTCTTCTGCTCTCTTTCAGGGTGCTGTATGGGAACAAGATCACGGAGATTGCCAAGGGACTATTTGATGGGCTGGTGTCCCTGCAGCTGCTGTGAGTAGGACCTTGTCCCTGTTTGTGTCTCTTGGACTATTTACAGGCTCTGCCCTGAAAACTTTGAACCCATGCCCTGGAGAGTTCTTTTGACTTTATGTGCATCAAAAAGAAAAACACATAATCTGAGCTATACACTCACTCCCTCCATCTCCTCTTCCTTTGTGAAAGAAGAACCAGGGCATTGGCCATAAGAAGGCCAAGGTCAGTGTGCACAGACCTACATGATACAGCTCAGGCCCCAGGCTCAGGCATGAATTACTAAGCACAAATTTGGGGCTAGAAATCAGGAAAGTGTTGAATCTCACAAAGGGGGTAACATCTTACAGAAGTGTGCAAAGAAAACAAGTGCATGCCAAATTTCAGCGCGAAAGCTGAGACGGAGCTGCTGATAGACGTGTGACCTTGAAGAAGAGTGGGGGTGGGGTGAAGGAATTACTGAGAATATTGTCACCAACGTGACTCTATCTGGGTAAGACATGGCTGAGGGGGGAAATGTTTACTTAATTTACAGGCAAAGTTGTTCCCTCGAATTTTAAGCTCCAGGATTATTTGTTTACATTTATATTGCTCAGGTCATTTGAGCTTAAATGTTTGAAGAAGATAATTGAACTCTGGCGTAGAGACTGAAGGAAAGAAATTTAGCTTATACCGTATTTTAAGATTTTGTGATCAGAAGAGAATCATCTCTGCTTTGATTGGGCAGCAGTAGCGTCTACACCCACGTACCGTGGGTGTGGGAGAGTGTGTGTGTGTACGTATGCATACAGGTTTGCTCTGTGACCATCACAGCTCATGTTGGTGTTCGGAACTGATCTTGAGTATGCTGTGAGCAACAGGGAATACCAAGTCTCAGAGAGAGAAATGACTGTCCCTTTAGTCACACAGCAAAATAGGTGTGGAAACTGATAGAGAGCGTACTGGTCACATGGCTCAGATGACTCCCAGCCCCCTGAGGATGTGTAGCATGCAATGTGTATTCACAGAGACGTGCCAATGAGTGTGTACACTTGTGTCTTTAAAATCACCTCCAACTCAGAGGCAGTGGGGAAGAGGCCTGGGCTCTCCCTGCTTCCCATCTGCAGTGTGAGCTCACAGGCCAGGGGGCAGGCTGGGTCTCTAAATGAGTGGGAGGCACAGGAACACAGAGAGGAGAGTGGGCATCACATCCTGATGCCCACAGGTGGATGGGGTGTCACGTTCTGCCAGGCTAGTGTGAATGTTTTTTATAATCTGTGTGTTTAAATCTGGGCTTTTAAGGCTATTTGTTAGAAGGACATGCCAGGGCTGTGCAGGGAGCTGGGTGTTTCACAGATGGTATTCTTTGCTTGTAGCAAAGAGACTGTAAGTTATAACTGCCACCATAAGGCTAGTTAACTGTAGCTATTAATCCCCTGAAAGAAGAAACAGCAGCAGCCACCTTGCAGTAGACTTGGGGTGTTGCGTTCACCAGGCTGGTTTGCACGTGGGAAGGAAAATGCCTTCTTTAAACATGTTGCCATTGCAGAATGTGCACCAAAGTACCTAGCACTGTGCATGGCCATGTATCAAAGATGTTATAAATGTATTTTAAAAAAAGAGAGAGAGAGAAATGTGTCCCAGCTCCAAGCTGACGGTAGTCACAACATTAATAGAACAGGACTTTGCATGGGTTGGGAAGGTGAGCCCAATTTACTATCACCGTTTTGAACAGATGGAATCGAGTAGCTCAGATAAAAACAAAGCATCCCCCTCTCTCGAAACCAAGAGTTGACACAACTCAGGCAGCCTGACTTTCCAGAAGGAACCAGCAACTGGGGCTCGAGGAGCCGTCATTGGGCTTTGACCTGCTGTTGGGCAGTTGGAAAGCCAGTCGTGATTAGATCTAATTTAGCGTTCTGCCCGCTGTAGATTGGATTTCTCCCCGTTAGACTGGAGACACTCTGATAAGAAGGCTCTGATTAGAATACTCTGGTAGTCTGGGTAATTTCCTCTCCTTTCACTCAAAGGCTTTTTGTGAGAGGTTTGTATTTTTTCTTCTCACTCCAGCTCTCCAATTATTGATAGATCACAAAGCTGAGCTGTCTCTGCTGTGCCAAGTGGTCCTGGAAGTTTCCTTTCTGGCACCTGGGATTATGCCAGTAACACAGAGGGTACATTGCAGCTTGGGGTCCTGCCTGCCTCACTTCTTCCCCTATTTCTCTGGACTTTTCAGCTGTCCCACCACACTTGCTGCTTCCAGTAGGTACCCAGCCAGCTCCCCGGGATGGTTTTCTTGGCATGTTCTTTTGACCATTCTTGGTGGCATACCTCAGCGTTTCTCAAAGACTATGGCAAGCAGATCTACATGGACAAGCTTCAGCAGTTCTGGGAGATGCCCCCTAGACATGGTCCCCTGTCCCAAGCCTTGCAAGCGTTATCCCCTTTCATTTACGTTCCCAAACCATAGAGTTTGAAGGAACTTCAGGGCTCCAAGCACAGCCTCCTACCTAGCTGGGACAAACACCTTCCCGGGCACCCTCTGACGCATCCTCCTGTCACTCACTTGCTGATGCTCTCTGTGATAAGTCTTCACTGCATAGTTAGAAGGTTAGAAAGGTCTGTCTTGTATTAAATGTCAGCAATGGCTTTGGGGAAACTCAGCTAAGCCTGTTATTATTGTCTTCAGGTGTTTGAAGTAGCTAGCATATCCCCCTAATATTAATGCTAAACAGGAAGGGTTCCTGCAGCCTGTATAAACACGTATTCATTGCTTATTACTAGCAGCCCTTATGTGTTTGGGGATGCAACGTAGTCTGTCCACTTCCCTCCTGAAAACTGGATGATGTTAAGTGAGTTAGGTGCCCGTTTAAGCAGTAGGAAGTGTGTTTGGCACTGAAATATCCCACATGGAGGCATCTCCAAATCCAAGGGAGAACAGGACGTGGTACTACTGGGCATGTGCTCCCAACTCCAGGGAGGGGAACAGCTGGATTACCACAGAAGTGACGTGTCCTCCCCCTCCCTGGACACTCGAGACAAATGGTCTTGTTGCTTTCCATTCCCTGCCCACCCAAGCTCCTGGGCTCTTGGGACATCTGTGGAGACCGTGATCTGGTGCAGACAACCAGCCAGTTTGCCCCCACATGTCTTGCTCAGAGGTCCGTCTTCCCTAAAGGTGGAAAACCTGTCAGTGTGTAGCCAGGAGCTGTCATTCCTCCTCTGACCGACAGCAGCTAGCTGCACAGTTACAGCTCCCCCCAGGGAATAAAGAGCATCATTTAGAGCTCATCGACTACATGGCATGCAAAGGGACGTCACTCAAGTGGGGAGGACAGTCATTTGAGGTGGAAGCTTTTAAACTCACTCCAGGAGGTCCTAAACCAAACCCAGACTGTCTTTGTGCTGGAATAAGTTAAGATAACTCAGGCACCTGTTTCATTTTCTTGGAAGGCAGACAAGACCATTTGAGGCTCTAGGAGTTTTCCAAGCAACATGCCAATTACAGAGCAGTGAGCACGATTTTCCTCCCTGTGGCTCACTTCCCCTCACCAGCTGTTTCACAAGGACTCCTTACTACTGCTGCTAATAATAGCAGGGAACAGTTATTGAATACTTAATATGCACCAGGAGCAGTGCTAAGCAATTTCACATGCATCTTTACAATAACACTAAAAGAAAGGTATTGTAGAAAGGTCCATTTTACAGATGGGGAAACTGAGGGTGAAGTGGTGTGGCCATTGTCACCCAGCATGTCAGTAATAGAGCCATGTTTGGAACCTGGGCGGTCTTACTGGAGTCCATGCCCTTAATTACAACATATCCTTCCAGAGACTTCTGCATTACCAAGTCACAGCTGATCTGCAGAGCCAATTAAGAATAAGAATTCTTACAGAATAAGAATTCCTCACTGGGCTGGGTGCAATAGCTCATGCCTGTAATCCTAGCACTCTGGGAAGCCAAGGTGGGAGGAATGCTTGAGCCCAGGAGTTCAAAACCAGCCTGAGCAAGAGCAAGACCCTGCCTCTGCTAAAAATAAAAAAATTAGCCAGGCATTGTGGTGAGCACCTATAGTCCCAGCTACTTGGGCAGGTGAAGCACTTGAACCCAGGAGTCTGAGGTTGCTACGAGCTAGGTTGACACCACAGCACTCTAGCCTGCACAACAGAGTGAGAGTGTGTCTCAAAAAAAAAAAGAAGAAGAAGAAGAAGAATGCAAACCAAGGAGAAGCTGCTGTTAAACTATCCATCAACTCTTGGTGCACCTCAATATAAGTCAGGGGCCGCTGTCTCCGAGGAACTTTCCCTGGTTCCTTGCCACTACACCACTAAGGTTTGCCCTACTCTCTGTGAGAAGGTGATCCAGGAGCTGCTTGTTTTTAGTGACTCAGTTGAGGGAGGCCAGGAAGAATCCTCTCCAGCAGTAGAGGTAGACTGCCTTGGTGATACGTTCTTGAGGGACAGGCAGCTGGTACTTCCTAAGGAAAATCCATGGGGAGACTTAAATTCTCATCATTCCATGCTCAGTCATTGGGTGAATGGTTCACCGCTCTTAAAGGACAGATCAGTCCTCTAAGGCAATCAGGAAAGTAACCACCCTAATAGTCCTATGGGAAAGAAGGGGCACGCCTGGTCCCAGGAGGTGTGGTCACTCTCCTGCTAAGCAGGGAATGCCTCTCCCTCTCTGGTTTCTTAGAATGTCAGCTTTCCTCTTATTCCCTTAGGAAAACCCAACTGCTTGCACCCCATTCCTAGGGCCCTCTTGTGCCTCTGGAGTAGAAGGGAGTCTTATTTTTTAGGCAGGCCACTCAATGGCATGGCTGCCTGAGCAGTTTCCTTTGCGTCAGAAATCACCATGACAACCCACAGCCCTTCACAAGCTGTGCAGTCATTATCAGGAGAGAGGGGAGAAGTCATCTTTGCCCCTAGTTAGGACTAGGAGGGCTCCTCCTGTTTCCTCTGGGTTTGTCCTGATGTAGCCTAGAGCAGCTGCCCACAGGCACACAGAAGATTCTGGGTAGGGTCAGAGCTCTTCAGTGGGCTGGTGCCTGTAATCCTAGCACTACGGGAAGCCAAGGTGGGAGGACCACTTGAGCCCAGGAGTTCGAAACCTGGCCTCCAGGTTTGTAGCCCAGGCATCATCACAAGGTTACTGACCTCAGTAGGTGACTGAAGGTCAAAAGTAACTCCCATATTTCACAGGGGAAGGATGAGAACATAACATTTAAAGCGAGAGAGCAGTCCTTATTACAACTAATGGATAAAGAAATTCAGGATGGCAGAGGGTTAATCCTAGAGAAATCTAAAGAAGGAAGGCATAGTAATGAGGGAAGTTTTTCTCTTTTTTGAGACAGAGCCTCAAGCTGTCCCCCTGGGTAGAGTGCCGTGGCATTACAGCTCACAGCAACCTCCAACTCCTGGGCTCAACCGAGTCTCTTGCCTCCACCTCCCAAGTAGCTGGGACTACAGGCGCCCGCCACAACACCCGGCTATTTTTGGGTTGCAGCCATCATTGTTGTTTGGTGAGTCCGGGCTGGGGATTCGAACCCGCTACCTTAGTTGTACGTGGCTGGCGCCTTAGCCAGTTGAGCTATAGGCGCCAAGCCGACAAAAACATTTTTAGATGCTGTCTGTACACAAGGTGCTTACTGCTAAGTCTAAAAGACAAGACAAAAATTCATGAGCTACTTAGTGAGTAAGATAGGAGACTGGAAAACTGTGAGATCAGTGTAGGCTGGTAAAGTGGCAGGCCTTACCGAGCCTGGGTTCTTTAATAAAGACCTTGGCAATGAGTAGAAAATTAAGGATACAGGCTAGCATTTATTGAGCAGTTTACTATGGTACAGTCCCTTGAGTTGATTCCTCCATTCAGCAAACATTTTCTGGTTTTGACACAAAAAAGATATTAAGGAGACTTTCGGGGAAGAGATTCTGATTCTGCCACTTTAACTAATTGCTAGGAACGTGAGACTTTATTTCTTTGGTCCTCATTTTATTCATTTGAAGAAAGAAAAGGCTTAGAAAAAGTACCTAATTTTCAAAATTCAGTGAATTGTGAATAAAATGAATCAAAATATGAGCAAATAAAAATGACCCTATGATAATTTGGTTTCATTATAGTATTATTATTATTTTTATCATTATTACTCTGTGGTCAGGGCTAAAAATATAGAAATGAATAAGAACATTTTACTAGTCTTAAGAAACTCCATCTCCTAAAGAGCGTTGTCCACATCCTCCCTTCTCCCATTCCTTCCCCCTTTCTCTCTTCTTTCCTTCCTCTATTCCTTTTTTTCTCTCTTCCTCCCTTTTTCATTCCTTCCTTCTCTCACCTTTCTTTTCTTCTTTTCAACCCTTTATAAACATGACATGGGCTTGGCCCCTGTGGCTCAAGTGGCTAAGGCACCAGCCACATACACCTAAGGTGGCGGGTTCGAATCTAGCCGGGGCCTGCCAAATAACAATGATGGCTGCAACCAAAAATTAGCTGGATGTTGTGGCAGGTGCCTGTGGTCCCAGCTACTTGGGAGGCTGAGGCAGAAAACTCACTTGAGCCCAGGAGTTGGAGGTTGCTGTGAGCTGTGATGCCACAGCACTCTACCCAGGGTGATAGCTTGAGGCTCTGTCTCAAAAAGAAAAAAAAATATGACATGCCTTCCTTTCTTCTTTCACTTGTTATTTACCAAGCCAAACAAAAAGCAAAGTACTTAATTTTCAAGAATGTATTAGGTCTTGACCAAACCTTATGGGAAAGCCCAGTCTAGAGGAGGAAATAACCCACTTCCCACTAACTGGTCTTCGTGCCACTTAGAGAGTGACCAGTGGACCATGAGTCCCTGGAATGAGATAGAAATCTCTCATCACCATCTACTAACCTCATCTAATCAATCCACTAGAGCAGTGTTTTCCGACATTTTTTTATCCCATGCATACTTGACCCTATAGTTAACTTCTACACCACACCTAAATTATGTTGATCAAAAAAAAAAAAAGAGTAAAAAACACAGAATACACTTACTGTGCCTTGAACTGTTTTCCAAATAATTTAATCAATGGTCTTTAAAATTTTTTGCAGCACACCTAATATCCTCTCTGGGCACAGCAGTTGAAAATCACTGCTCTAGACCAAACTTTCAGATTTTAGAAAACTTGGGACATAAAGGGATGAGTTATGACACTATAAAAATACAATCAGACAAATATTGACATTATATATGTAGGAAAATTTATATGACAATTATCCAGTTTTATCAGAAATAAGAATAATGTTAATTTTATAAGAGATGGAAATGGTTCCTTTTATATGCATTTCAAAAGCAGGCAAAAGTAATTTGGGCTCTAGAGAATAGTTTTATTGGGAATCAAAGTAAACTTTGCATTTCATTCAGTGCACCTTGAGCAAAGCAATCACAGACACTTTTTTGAGCTCTTACTCTTTGCAATTCAGGAAGGAGAATTATAGAAAGCACTGAGAAATTGTTGTGATATCAATTTGTAAAAGGTAATCGAAGATCAGTTCGCTGTTAATGTGAGATATTTGAAGTTTGTTCCATAAACCAAGGATTTCAAATTCACATAATAGTGCCCAAAGTACAGGAGGCAGGAAATTCCAGAGAGTTGCAGTTCTGAAGTGAGCTCAGTAGGGCCCCTGAAAGTATTAGGTTTTATGATTATTATGAAATACAGTTCATGGTCAAATAGAAGAAAACTTCATTGAAAGTCAAAAGCAGCCTTTAATTGGAAGCCTCTAATTTGACACTCTATAGAAACAGTGGTATTCTTTGGGGGAAGAACACACTCCAGCTTTTTCAGGGAACTATTACTCAAACAACAGTGGGAAGAATGGATGGAGGGAGATGAAGCTTAATTTAAGTCAGTGTGAAGATTATTGAAATCAAAAGAGCAGTGAGCATCTGCATAAGAAAAATTGCAGGAAATTTAAGAAGACAAAGGTGATTGGAAAAGCACTGGGTTCAGTGTGTGTGGGGGGGATGATGGCAGACCCCAAACAGAAAACTTAGAAAAATACAGATGCTGGTTTTAATATGTTAAAAATGCAGAATTTCCAAAGGCACAAAAAGTGGTCCAAAGTAACCCTCAGAGCCACTGGATAAGGGTCTTCTGAAAGACCCAGACATGTTTCAGGGCTTAGAGGTGGTCATGTTACTGATAGATCTGAGAATGTTAAGACCCACTGTCCCAGGGTGATGCTGGTGACTTTGCTGCAACAAACCTCTGGTAGCTGAGACAGAAAGATAGGCATTAAAATGTCAAAGTCAAATATCAGACACCGGCCTTCAGGAAAGGTTATGGGGGTAACCAATTAAATGTTTCTTCTGTGGTGCAATAGCTCCTTCTGTATCACAGCAGAAAGGTCTCTCTTCAAAGCTTCCTAAATCTATGTCTCCCACAGAAATATTTATTGAAACAATTCTTCAACAGATTGTATTGAGCACTACTGTGCAAATATTGGTGGTCTGGAAAATGTGGATGATTGGCTCAATGACAGTAGCTTAAGTGGCTAGGGCACCAGCCACGTACAATGGAGCTGGTGGGTTCGAATCCAGCCTGGGCCTGTCAAATAACAATGATGATAACTACAACTAAAAAAAAAAAAAAAAAATAACCAGAAATCGTGGCAGGTGCCTGTAGTACCAGCTACTTGGGAGGTGGAGGCAGGAGAATCAATCAAACCCAGAAGTTGGAGGTTGCTGTGAGCTGTGATGTCACATCACTCTGCCCAGGTTGACAGCTTGAGACTCTGTAAAGAAAGAAAGAAAGAAAGAAAGAAAGAAAGAAAGAAAGAAAGAAAGAAAGAAAGAAAGAAAGAAAGAAAGAAAGGGAGGGAGGGAGGGAGGGAGGGAGGGAGAGAGAGAGAGAGAGAGGGAAAGAAAGAAAGAAAGAAAGAAAGAAAGAAAGAAAGAAAGAAAGAAAGAAAGAAAGAAAGAAAGAAAGAAAGAAAGAAAGAAAGAAAATGTGGATGATTTCAAAAAGAAAAAAGTCCAGACCCTTTACCCCACATGCTTTCTAGTCCTGGACTGTCCAATGTGATAATGATCAGGTACATGAAGGGTTAGTGTGCACTTGACATGGGATTAGTCCAAACGGAGGTGTGTTGGGCGGCTCCTGTGGCTCAAAGGAGTAGGGCACCAGCCCCATATGCCAAAGGTGGTAGGTTCAAACCCAGCCCTGGTCAAAAAAAAAAAAACAAAAAAACTGCAAACTAAGATGTGCAGTTAAGTGTGACATACACTTAAGAACCCAAACACTTACAAGAAAAAATATTTTATCAATATTTTTATATTCATTACATGTTGAACTTATAATAATCAGGATATACGAATTTAAAATATGTTGTTAAGTTAATTTTAGCTGTTTCTTTGTGACTTTTTATTGTGGTTACTTGGAAAATGAAATTTCCCGTGCGGTTTTCATTTCTGACTGGCTGTGTTTTTGTGGACGGTGCTGCTCTAGATGAAACAATTGGTCCACTTGCTGCCCCCAGAGTAACTGGCACCTTCGTGCCCTCATGCATTGGCCTGTGATCCTTTGTCAAAATCCAACCCATTCCTGAAACACACCTAAAAGGCCAGTGCTTCAGTTCATCCTTTTATAAAATATCTAACTACATATATCTGGGTAGAGTGACTGAGTGGTCTAAAAATATCTAACTACATATAATATTCTGTGAACTCCTAGAGGACCTTCTTTTTGAAAAAAGATTCTTATAATGTATTTATCTTAGCTTTCCTTGTATCTTTACATTTATTTTAGCAGAATATAAATTCTATGAAGACAAGGATCATATAAAACACATTTTATGACCCCAAGAGCCTAGCATATTCTTTATAATGTTATTATCTTCAGAATTTAAAATAATTCAAAGTTCTCCTAATCGGTTATAAAGTCAAGATGCTTCAGGGAGCTTAGAAACTCTGTTATAAGAAAGGGGCATACTTATTCCCTCGTTTCTGCTTGTAAGACATTATAAGGTAGGCTGCCAATAGCTTTGGAAGGACCAAAAAATGCAAAGTGACTTCCTAAGGATGGGAAAGCTTAGCCTGAGACTATAGACCCTAAGATGTGAGTTACCGAAACAGGCGTTCATGGACAAGACTATTGAGACACAGACGGCCAGTCTCACTGACTATAAGGCTGATCTTCTCACCATGCTAGAGAGTCGCCCTCAGAGTCTGCTGTAGTTTAAATGTCTGTGTCCCTCCAACAGTTTGTATATTGGAATTTAAACCCTAAGGCGATGGTATTAAGAGGTGAACCATTTGAAAGATGATAAGGCTGTGAGGCCTCCACCGTCATAGATGGGATTTGTGTTCTTATTCACAAGGTTGAGGTAGTGAATTCATCCCTTTTTGCCTCTCTGCCCTTCCTCAGGTGAGGACACAGAAACAAGGAGCCATCTTTGAACAACATAGTAGCTCTTGCCAGACACCAAGTCTATCGGTATCTTGATATTGAACTTCGCAGCCTATGGAATTGTGGGAAATACGTTGGTGGGGTGTTTTTTTTTTCTTAACAAATCACCCACTCTACAAATTCCTGTTATAGCAGTCTGCATGGATTAAGACAGTTTAATTGGTCAGATTGTAGATGGCTTACTCAAATAGGCTAAGTCCTGTAACATACAATGCTCAGCCTTCTATAGCTTAGTAAAATAAAAGTTTAAAGTTTATATTTCCTGCACAACACAATCCAGTGTGGGGAAGAGGGCAGCAGAGGGGAGCTCCCTGGGCACAGTAATCAGAGCCCACATGCCCTTTGTTTTGCAGCTGCCTCTCCTGAGGTGATGAGAGTACTCTCTATTCAGCTATTGCAAGAAGAAAAAAAAAAGAGATTGGAAAGTTTATTCAAGAGCTAGTCCCAGAAGAGTGACGTGTGACTTTCATACCTATCCCACTGAAATAAACTCAACCATATGGCCCCTCCTGATTTTTTTTTTTTTTTTTTTTTTTTTTTTGAGACAGAGCCTCAAGCTGTCCCCCTGGGTAGAGTGCCGTGGCATTACAGCTCACAGCAACCTCCAACTCCTGGGCTCAAGCGAGTCTCCTGCCTCCGCCTCCCAAGTAGCT
>CAUYTI010121312.1:0-26247 GCA_963575145.1 Galago senegalensis
TGTGGTCCCAGCTACTTGGGAGGCGGAGGCAAGAGACTTGCTTGAGCCCAGGAGTTGGAGGTTGCTGTGAGCTGTAATGCCATGGCACTCTACCCAGGGGGACAGCTTGAGGCTCTGTCTCAAAAAAAAAAAAAAAAAATATCCAGGTGTTGTGGCGGGCACCTATAGTCCCAGCTACTTGGGAGGCTGAGACCAGAGAATCACTTGCACTCAGGAGTTTGAGGTTGCTGTGAGCTGTGATATTACAGCACTTGTACCGAGGGTGACAAAGTGAGACTCTTTCTCCAAAAATAAATTCAGGGGACGATGTTGCCCCTTTTTTTTCTATGCCCCAGTTCCTACTATTTACCATTGATGCCCCGTCTTTGGCACCCTTCAGATCTCTTTCTCCTCTTGTGCCCTCCTGTATTCTTTCACCTCATGACATTGCTATGGTCAAGTCATCCATCATTCCTGGGATGGCCTGACTCCTGGGGACAGGCCAGCGTCCAGGATCTTATATGAAGCTGGTGTAACAGTTCAAAACTATCTCCTGTAAGGAAGAAGAACAGGACTGTATCCTGAAGTGCTTATTTGGTTTGTGTCAGGGACTGTCCTTTTCTTTTAACACATGTGATCTCATTGATTCCCATGAAACCTGTGAGGGAGGTGGACTCATTACCTCCCATTTATATAGGTGAGAAAACTGGTTTAGCAGGTTTAAATAATTCACCTCACATTTTGTAGCAGGGATGTGGAGTTGGAGGGCTATGAAAAGAGGCAGTACCTACTGAGGCCTTCTCTAGAGTATGAGACGTTCAGGACCATCTAGAGCCGTGGTTCTCAACCTGTGGGTCGTGACCCTTTTGTAACAATGCAAATATATCCTGCATATCAAATATTCACGATTCAAAACAGTAGCAAATTACAGTTATGAAGTAGCAACAAAAATAATTTCACGATTGGGGGTCATCACAACATGAACTGTATTAAAGGGTCAAGGCATTAGGAAGGTTGAGAACCATTGATCTGGAGGGCTTGAGTAAAGGCATATTACACAATGGGTTTCCTTTGCCTATCCCCACTCTTAGCCACTCCTGCCATTGTATCATGGCAAAACCAATTTAGGTGGCAGATAAAGGATGGCATGTGAGGCAAGGGAAACCCCAAAGACAAAGTCACGGCACTGCCCCCACTTTGCCTTGCTGATGGATGGGTTCATGGAAGGACTCCTGTGTATCAGACTTGGGCCTTTTTTAGGACCATTTGGCAGGAGTCACCTCTCCGTACACCTGCTGCTGCTATAAACCATTGCTCATTTGCCAGTCATTGGTGCAAAACAGAAATGTGTATGTGTAATTTGGATTCATTGAACTCCAGCCCAAATTGTGTTCTCTGTATTGTGCTGTGAAAATAGCAGCATACACTATAGAGTTCTCTGAGGTACCACAAGAGACAAAAGCAACAAATGCAGACGTCCCTTGTCCTTTGTATATATATGTATATAATATGTATATTAAATCTTGAACTTGGCTAGAGCATAGGATAGAGAAATTCCCAGTATAAGGCAAACAAATAAGTGTCTGTATTTTTGGAATAGTCCTTCAAAACCCATGGTTTGTACATAGATGCTCTTTGATGTTGAACAAGGCAGGTAGCTTCTGTGTTTCAGATCAAGAGAGTAACCCAAGAGACTTTTTTTTTTTTTTTGAGACAGAGTCCCACTTTGTTACACTGGGTAAAGTGCTGTGGCATCATAGCTCACAGCAACCTTCAACTCTTGGTCTCAAACAAGTCTCTTGCCTTGGTCTCCTGAGTAGTTGGGACTATAGGTGCCCACCACAACGTCAGGTTATTTTTAGAGACAGGGTCTCACTCTGGCTCAGGCTGGTCTCGATAGCAACCTCCAACTTTTGGGCTCAAGCAATTATCTTGCCTCAGCTTCCCAAGTAGCTGGGACTACAGGTGCCTGCCATACCACCAGGCTACTTTTAGAGATGGGGATCTTGATCTGGCTCAGACTGGTCTCGAACCTGTTAGCTCAGGCAATCCACCTGTCTTGGCCTCCCAGAGTGCTAGAATTACAGGCATGAGTTGCTGCACCCAGCTGAGGGGCTCTTGTTACAGGAGAAACCTGACTTTAGGTTGGTTGCTTTTGTTATAAATCTGCATTTACCAAACAGTCTTTAGCCCATAGGGAGAAGATCGCCAGTTAGGCCAATTCAAGCACTCCTGTCCACTCCTTAAATGTCTACTATTCCTCAGAATAAATCAATAAATTGGTATTTAATATATATGTCCCTCAACTCTGTGTGAACTTAGTAAATAGGTGTTTGAGAGATGAGTCCCCTTGCAATTGGCCAGCCTGAAAGTGTAAGGCTCACATCTGAGTCCTTCTTTAAATTCAACAAGGTCAGCACTGCTTCACCAGGAGCTTTAGGAAAAGGGACTGGGGGCAGTGGCACAGAAAGCCAGCTTTGCCTGGGAATCCTAAGGTGTGTTTTTCCGTTGGCTGTACTACTTTAATCACTTTCAGAAAAATTCCATTATTAACGCAAAGCAAAAAGTACTAAATTCTAGATGAGTGGTACATGCACTGGGTGCTGTGGATTCAGAGGGTGAGAGTGCTATGGGAAGTAAAAGCATGATGCCACAGAGGAGGTAAGTGGAACAAAATGGAGGTGTTGTCAGTATGTGGAGATGTAGGTGACAGAGAAGAATAGCCCACTGCCACTTCAGTGATGTTTGTTTCTAGAGCTGATATAAAATGCATAGCCTTCTGATCTCTTAGCTGGTAAGCCACCCTAAAAACACTGTTGTAGCAAGAGAGGGAAGTTGTAGGCCCCAGAGAGAAGGAAGGAGAAATCAACTATTCATTCACCCATTTGTTCAACATTTATTGAGGCTCTACTATGTGCCAAGTACTGGGCTGGGTCCTGGGAATACAGCAATGAACAAAACAAACAAAGCCTCACCCTCAAAGAGTTTACATTCTAGTGAGAAAAGAAACAATGAATGAACAAACTATTGAACAAATGAGTAAGCTAAATAGTATGCCAGATGGTGCCAAGTGCTATAGAGAAAATGAAAACAAGGGGTGGAAGATGGAAGGAAGTGCTGAGGTATTTTCTTTCAAATTTTATTTTATTTTGAATTAATTTTATATTTTTTGAGACAGAGTCTCACTTTGTCATCCTTGGTAGAATGCATGGCGTCACAGCTCACAGCAACCTCAAACTCTTGAGGTCAAGTGATTCTCTTGCATCTGCCTCCCGAGTAGTCTGGACTACAGGTGCCCACCACAATGCCTGGCTATTTTTAGAGCTGGGGTTTTTCTCTGGCTTAGGCTGGTCTCGAGTCTCTGAGCTCAGGGAATCTACCTGCCTTGGCCTCCCAGAGTGCTAGGATTACAGGCTTGAGCCACCATGCCCAGCCCCTTATTTATTTACTTTTGAGACAGAATCTCACTCTTTAACCCTGGGGTTGAGTGCCATGATGTCATCATAGCTCTTAGCAACCTCAAACTCTTCAGCTCAAGACATCCTCATGCTTCAGCTTCCCAAGTAGCTGGGACTACAGGTGCTGGCCACAAATGCCTGGCTCATTTTTCTATTTTTAGGAGAGATAGGGTCTCACTCTTGCTCAGACTGGTCCCGAACTTCTGAGCTCAAGCAATCCACCCACCTCAGCCTCCTAGAGTGTTAATATTACAGACATGAGCCACCATGCCAGGCCTTTCTTCCAAAAGTTCAATAAATTTTGTGGAAGTGAATAATATAAAGGCAAAAGGGACACACACTCTTTGATCATTTTCTGTGAGTTGAGGGAGGTGACCAGGTTGTGTCCCAGGAGATAAAATTTGTTTGTGAATATGACTTACTGCTTGGGGTAAAGTAAGCCAAGATCTCTGAATGAAAACATTTTCTCTGAAAGCCAGAAAAGCCAGGTGTGATGATAGAGGAAAATGCAATTTTACTGTAGACCCCAAATATAAACACTATAGTTCTAAGAAAATAGTAGTGTTGACCTGATGAGATGTGTTGTAACTAAGCAGGAAAGAGCTGAAGGAGCACCTTCTTATCTCCTTGTCCAGCTCAGGGGTGAGGAATGTGCAGGGGGAGGGGAGGAAGTCAGGCCTTGGGACAGGCCATGGAATCTATGAAAACCACAGGGTATGTCCCTCCTGCAGGCATTAGGCTAGAGGGGCAGCAAGTTGATGGTAAGATCTCAACTTAACCCACCTTGCTCTTCAGGGTACTGTTTTTTGAACCAAGAGTTTCAGAACTGGCTCAGTACCTGTGGCTCAAACAGCTAAGGCGCCAGCCACGTATACCTGAGCTGGCAGGTTTGAATCCAGCCTGGGCCTGCCAAACAACAATGATGGCTGCAACCAAAAAATAGCCAGGCGTTGTGGCAGGCGCCTGTAGTCCCAGCTACTTGGGAGGCAGAGGCAGGAGACTCTCTTGAGCCCAGCAGTTGGAGGTTGCTGTGAGCTGTGATGCCACTGCACTCTACCCAGGGTAACAGCTTGAGGCTCTGTCTCAAAAAAAAAAAAGAGTTTCAGAACTATAACATTTACCATACTGGAGGCAAAATTTGAACACAAAATACTTTGGCATTCTGAAGACGTTTTGATGGTTTGTAAGCATAATGAGACAGAATGGCAGAAGGAATTAAAATTTGTGGTTGAGGGTAAAAATCAAATGTAAGAGTAGAAATCCTAGTATTAACTGGTAGTGTCCATTGTAACTGGCTGAGAGATAGATAAAAGGCCCTTGAGTTTGCACTGACCTGCAAGATCTCTAGGCCAGTGGGCAACTACATGCTCACTGTAGAAATGGGGACATCAGGGTGGAGCTATATAACAGAAAAAGGAGCAGGGCTGGTGACTGAGCTCTGCTCATTAACTTTCATTCCTGGCATAACTGCCCCCTCAAAAGTCCTCCTTTGTTAATTGTGAGATTAGGGGAAATTAAAAAGGCTTCCTAGCTCAGTACCCGTAGTACAGTGGTTACGGTGCCAGCCACATACACCAAGGCTGGTGGATTCGAACCTGGCCTGGACCAGCTAAAACAATGACAACTGCAACAAAAAAAATAGCCAGGCATTGTGGCAGGCACCTGTAGTCCCAGTTACTCTGGAGGCTGAGGTAAGAGAATCGCTTAATTAAGCCTAAGAGTTTGAGGTTGCTGTGAGCTGTGATGCCATAGCACTCTACTGAGGGCAACATAGTGACACTCTGTCTCAAAAAAAAAAAAAAAAAGGGCAGTGCCTGTGGCTCAGTGAGTAGGGCACCAGCCCCATATACCAAGGGTAACTAGTTCAAACCCAGGCCAGACTGAAGTACAACAACAACAACAAAATAGCTGGGCATTGTGGCGGGTGCCTGCAGCCCTAGCTACTTAGGAGGCTGAGGCAAGAGAATCACTTAAGCCCAGGAGTTGGAGGTTGCTGTGAGCTGTGACACCAGGGTACTCTACCAAGGGCGACAAAGTGAAACTCTGTCTCTAAAAAAAAAAAGAAAAAGAAAAAAAAGTCTGTGAAACAGGAAACTGTGTCTTACTCACCTTTGTATTCCCAGCACCTACCATATTGCTGGAAACCGAAGAGGTACTCTATAAATGTCTTCAAATGAATAAACGAATAAAAAAAAAATTTTTTTTTTTGGAGACAGAGTCTCATTATGTTGCCCTTGGTAGAGTGCTGTGTCATCACAGCTCACAGCAACCTCAAACTTTTGGGCTTAAGAGATTCTCTTGCCTCAGCCTCCCAAGTAGCTGGGACTATAGGTACCTGGCACAACAAACAGATTTTTTTTTTTTTGAGATGGAGCCTCAAGCTATCCCCCTGGGTAGAGTGCCATGGCATCACAGCTCACAGGAACTTCCAACTCTTGGGCTCAAGCGAGTCTCCTGCCTCAGGCTCCCAAGTAGCTGGGACTACAGGTGCCCACCACAATGCCTGGCCATTTTTTGGTTGCAGCCATCATTGTTGTTTGGCGGCCCGGGCTGGGGATTTGAACCCACCACCTTAGGTGTATGTGGCTGGCGCCCTAGCTGCTTGAGCCACAGGTGCTGAGCCACGCACAGCTATTTTTTTGTTGTGGTTGTTATTGTTTAGCAGGCCTGTCCCGGTGTATGTAGCTGGCACCCTAACCACTGAACTACAGGCGCCAAGCCAGTAAACAAATAAATTAATGAATAGATGAGTGTCTGATCCTGAGTTTGCCATGATAAGGCTGGAGAGCAAGGACCTGGCCTACATCCTACTTTTTAATGGGTTGTTCTTCAAAGAGCAATTCCCCCAGGAAGACAGCTTAAACCGTTCTACTGACCTGGACGCTAGTACTGTTCAGTGTCTGATAGTGAGCATGCAGGGCCTATGGGTGCTGGAGAAATCACGGGCAATCTTCAGAGTCAGAAAGTGGGAGCTGTCACTATGTGGTAATGCTTATACCCCAAATTTGTCACATTCTTTTTTTTTTTTTTTTTTGAGACAGAACCTCAAGCTTTTGCCATGGGTAGAGTACTGTGGCATCACAGCTCACAGCAACCTCCAACTCCTGGGCTCAAGCAATTCTCCTGCCTCCGCCTCCCAAGTAACTGGGACTATAGGTGCCTACCACAACGCCCAGCTATTTTTTGGTTGCCTGCCACAACGCCCAGCTATTTTTGGTTGCATTGTTTGGTGGGCCCGGGCTAGATTTGAACCCGCCAGCTCAGGTGTATGTGGCTGGCGCCTTACCTACTTGAGCCCCAGGCACCGAGCCAATTTGTCACATTCTTATGACAAATTTATTTTTATTTATTTTTGAGACAGAGTCTTCACTTTTTTGCCCTCGGTAGATGGCTGTGGTATCACAGCTCACAGCAACCTCCAGCTCTTGGGCTTAACCTCAAAGTCTTGGGTTTAAGCAATCCTCTTGCCTCAGCCTCCCGAGTAGCTGGGACTACAGACACCTGCCACAACGCCTAGCTATTTTTTGTTGTTGTTGCAGTTTGGTCAGGGGCAGGTTAGAACCCGCCACTCTCAGGTATATGGGGTCAGCACCCTACTCATTGAGCCACAGGTGCTGCCCTCTTATGACAAATTTAGTTCAAAACTATTGTTTAAGACAGGGATCAGTGTGCACTCCCCCCGCCCATGCTCCTATATTCCCCTTCCACTGAAAGAAAAACTACCTGCCATTAATAGGAATGGGTGATTGTCATACTTGCTTTTGAGTTCTGTTTCACAAGCTGACAGTTTGCTAAGATTCTCAAGAACATGATCTGGAAGTTTCCCTTCTGTTTGGTATCTTGTATTTTTAAGCAACAGACCTGTTTTTCAAGCCAGGATGTCCTGAGAGGAAACCTGAGTAACATATTGCTCCTTCTTCCTGCTGGCATGTTTTGTGTAGATGTGTGGGAGCCACAAATGTGCAGTAGTTTCTTACTGCCTCTCACCGTCTGTGGTGTTCATTATCCTCAGGTTGGGGTTTTCCTTAGAGAATAAGCCAGTAAAAGAATGAATCTTGAGGTATCATTCCTGGTATGTGTAATAAGGAGTAAGCATGCAGCATGCATGGAGCCTCTTGCTATGTGCCTGGGCAAATTTAACAACGCTTGAGGGAATGGAGTGTTCTGGCCTAGCATCCTCTGGGGAGGTATGTGGTATGGTTCTAGACACCTGAATCCCTGCCAAGCTTAGACTCTATGAGAATGACTTGCTTTTAGACCAGCAGTTCTCAACCTGTGGGTCGCGACCCCTTTGTAACAATGAAAATACATCCTGCATATCAGATATTTACATTACGATTCATAACAGTATCAAAATTACAGTTATGAAGTAGCAACGAAAATAATTTTATGGTTGGACTGCAGTCACCACAACATGAGGAACTGTATTAAAGGGTCACGACATTAGAAGGTTGAGAACCACTGATTTAGACTCACATTTGATTTGGGCAAAACCTTTCGTTGAACACACCTGGCAGACAACGCAAATTTCCTGCACATTACCTGAGAAGTTCTAGCTAATGAAAGCTGAAAGCTACAACACTCTTATGCCAAAATTCATACCCTGAAAGGTTAATGAATCTTATGTGCGTCGCATAACCTAGAGTTTGAACTTTGGCTATTATCTTTGCAATAAAAATCTATTTTTCCAAAACCTTAAAAAGGAAAGAGGAAAGAAAGCCATTCCCATAAACTATATTTCTGACATAGAGTTAACCATGAAAATGTCCACAATTCAGTGCTATAATTGATCCCTTTTGGATTTTAAAAAACATAACAAATCAAGCCAAGGCACATGGAGGAGGTGAAGGTATCCTAACACAGTGGTTAGAGATTTGAGGTCAAGAGCTGGGCCTCATGTTTGTTTCTGTCCCCAGCACAGAGCCTCAGACAGCCATGGATACATATTGGGTGTCAATTAACAGTCAACTGAATTACTGAATGGAAATTTACTGGGGCTCACTGTATGGCTAGACTCCACACACAAATAGACTTGCCCCGTGGGATTCTTCACAAGAGCAGATATTTTATAAGAGCTGTCACTCCAAGTTGATGAGATGAACAAAGTGAAACCACAGGATTGGGTTTTAAAACCAAATAGATTTACTCTGCTAAATTTTACAACTGGGATGTTCTGCTTTGGTTGGAGAGTTGGACAAAATAACTTCTAATTTGAGGTTTTAGGGTCTATGAAAATATAGGGTTTTTTGTTTTGTTTTTTTAAAGACAGATGAACCCAGCAGGCAAGCTGGCAGGAATTCTGACTGCAGTCTTTGCCTGAGAGGATGACACAGGCTAAAGGAGAGAAGGAAAACAACAAGGCAGCCAGAGCTAGCAAAGCATTTTGCAAAGTAATTGCAGAGCTTTCCAGGTTTTTCTGGAAAAAGGAAGAAAAGGAGAGTAAAGGGCAGGAAGGGGATTGGTTAACAACTGGCTGCAGAAACGCTGAGGACTGGATTTGCCTATTGGTTTTGTTTTTCTAAGTCAGGGATAAGGAAAGAGGGTGTGCTTGGCCTGGCACTGCTTGCTGGCAATGCCATTTTCCCCAGGCAGTGCTGAAGTTACCCTTAAAGCCACCAGGGAGTCCAGAGGCTTGCTGCCCTGTGAAATTCATTGAAAAGACAGACACAGGCTGAGCGTAGTGACTCAGGCTTGTAACCTAGCACTGGAAGCGGAGGCGGGTGGATTGCCTGAGCTCATGGGTTTGAAACCACCCTGAGCCAGAATAAGATCTTGTCTCTAAAATATAGCCGGGTGTTGTGGCAGGCTCGTATAATCCCAGATACTTGGGAGGCTGAGGCAAGAGAATTGCTTAAGCCCAACAGTTTGAGGTTGCTGTGAGCTGTGACGCCACAGAACTCTACCAAGGACAACATAGTTAGACTCTGTCTCAAAAAAAAAAAAAAAAGAGAATATTTTGCACCTCCTAAAATAATCATGAACATGTGCTTTATTATGTTTTTTAGAACCAGTACATTTTTATTATAAAAACTTTAAATAAGAAAATATAAATTACCTATAATCTTACCACCCAGAAATACATACCATTGCTAATTTCTAAGTCTTTCTAGTTTTTTCCTTAACGAAATATACATATAAAATTCTAAATGGAATGTTATTTTTTAACCTGCCTTCTATATTTAACAGTGATTGTGATCATCTTCCCCTTTTATAAAATATTTTCTCATTGTTATAATTAATTACCTTATAGTATGAGGTAACAAATCTAAATTTAGGTGGGTTTTTTTTTGAGACAGAGTCTTACTTTGTCACCCTTGGTAGAGTGCTGTGAAATCATAGCTCATAGCAACCTCAAACTCCTGGGCTTAAGCAATTCTCTTGCCTCAGCCTCCCAAGTAGCGTCAACTACAGGCACCTACCACAATGCCCAGCTATTTTTAGAGGTGGGGTCTTGCTCTGGGTCAGGCTGGTCTCAAATCTGTGAGCTCAGGCAATCCACCCACCTCAGCCTCCCCAGTGCTGGGATTACAGTGTCTAAATTTAGTTTTTGACAAATGGGACTGAACATGGTGGCTCCCACCTGTAATCTGAGATCTTTGGGACGCTGAGGCAGGTGAATCACCTGAGCTCAGGACAAGCCTGAGCAAGAGTGAGAAGCCCTCCCTAAAAAATAGCCCCATATTGTGGTAGGTGCCTGTAGTCCCACCTACTTGGGAAGCTGAAACAAGAGGATTGCTTAAACCCAAGACTTTGAGGTTTCTGTGAGCTGTGATGGCAGAATACTCTAAAGAGGGTGACAAAGTGGGGCTCTGTCTTTAAATAAATAAATAAATAGATTATTTTAGTTTTTTTAATTTTTTGATTATTTTAGTTTTTTACAAATGGTTACTTAGCAACTTACCCCACATCTTTTATTGAATAAACCATCCTTCCCCCCCAATTTGAAATGCCATTTTAATCATTTCTAATTCTTTTTTTTGAGACAGAGTCTAACTATGTTGCCCTCAGTAGAGTGTTGTGGCATCACAGCTCACAGCAACCTTAAACTTTTGGGCTTAAGTGAGTCTCTTGCCTCAGCCTCCCAAGTAGCTGGGACTACAGGCACCCACCACAACACCCGGCTATTTTTTTGGTTTCAGTTGTCATTGTTGTTTGGCAGGCTGAGGCTGGTTTTAAACCTGCCAGCCCCAGTGTATGTGGCTGGTGTCCTACCCACTGAGCTACGGCCACTGCCCTCTTTTTTTTTTTATTTTATTTTATTGTTGGGGACTCATTGAGGGTACAATGAACCAGATCATACTGATTGTATTTGTTAGGTAAATTCCCTTTCTAATTCTTTATATACATAGGTAGATTGGATTTTAGACTTCATTCTATGAAATGGCTTATCTTTTCATATACAGTACTTACTATTTTTTTTTTTAAGAGACAGAGTCTCACTTTTGTCCCCCTTGGTAGAGTGCTGTGGCATCACAGCTGACAGCAGCCTCCAGCTCTTGGGCTTAGGAGATTCTCTTGCCTCAGCCTCCCTAGTAGCTGGGAGTACAGTTGCCCACCACAACGCCCAGCTATTTTTTGTTGCAGTTTGGCTGGGTCTGGGTTTGAACCTGCCACCCTTGGTATATGGGGCTGGCCCCCTACTCACTGAGCCACAGGTGCTGCCCACTATTTTTTTTTTTTTGAGACAGAGTCTTACTTTATTGCCCTTGATAGAGTGCCATAGTGTCATAACTCACAGCAACCTCAATCTCTTGGACTCAAGCGATTTTCTTGCCTCAACCTCCCAAGTAGCTGACACTATAGGCGCCTGCCACAACGCCCAGCTATTTTTATAGAGACGAGGTCTCACTTTGGCTCAGGCTGGTCTTGAACCTGTGAGGTCAGGCAACCCGTCTGCCTCGGCTGCCCAAAGGGCTAGGATTACAGGTGTAAGCCACCGCACCAGGCCAGTACTCAAAATTTCAATAAAATTTAAATATCTAATAGTACAGATCTATCTTCTTTACAATTCATTTTTTAAAGAATGTCTTGGCCATTTTTATATTTTTATTCTCTCAGAAGAACTTTAGGATAATTTTTCCAGATTTTAGAAAAGTGGAATTGGAATGGAAAATTAAATTGTATTTAATTCATACATCTGTTTGGGGATGTACGAGTTTCCCATGGCTGCTGTCACAAATTACCACAAACATAATGGCTTAAACAACATAAATTTATTCTCTTACAATTCTGGAGACCAGAAATCTGAACTGAATATCAAGGTGTTGGCAGGGCTGGTTTCATCCAGAGACTCTAGGGTAGAATTCATTTGTTACCTCTTCTAGTTTCTGGGGGCTGCTGACGTGCCTTGCTTGGCTTGCGGCTGTATCACTCCAGTCTCCATGGTCACATTACTGCCTCCTCTTCTGTGTGTATCAAATCTGTCACTGCCTCTTTGGTTTTTTTTTTTCTTTTTTGAGAGGGAGCCTCAAGCTGTCCCCCTGGGTAGAATGCCACGGCATCACAGATCACAGCAACCTCCAACTCCTGGGCTCAAGTGAGTCTCCTGCCTCAGCCTCCCAAGTAGCTGGGACCACAGGCCCCGGCCACAACACGCTGCTATTTTTTGGTTGCAACCATCATTGTTGTTTGGTGAGCCCGGGCTGGATTCAAACCCGCCACTTTAGGTGTATGTGGCTGTCACCTTAGCCACTTGAGCCACAGGCACCGAGCCATCTGCCTCTTTGTTACAAGAGCACTTATGATGGCATGTAGGGCAAAGGATAATCCCCACATCACAAAAATCTTTAATATAATCACATCTGCAAGAACCCTCTTTCCAAATTAAGCAACATTTACAGATTCCAGAGATTAGGATATGGATATCTTTTGGGAGACCATTTTGCAACCTACCACAGGGAAAATTTATTTTATTATCTTTTTTTTAGATTTTTTTATTAAATCATAGTTGTATACATTAATGCAATCACGGGGTACAGTGTGGTGTTTTCACATACATTTTAAAATACTCTCATCAAATTGGTTAACGTGGCCTTCGTGTCATTTTCTTAGTTATTGAGTTAAGACATTCATACTCTGCTTGGTGCCTGTGGCTCAAGTGGCTAAGGCGTCAGCCACATACACCTAAGGTGGTGGGTTCAAATCCAGCCTGGGCCCGCCAAAACAACAATGACAGCTGCAACCAAAAAAATTGCCGGGCCTTGTGGCGGGCACCTGTAGTCCCAGCTACTTGGGAAGCTGAGGCAAGACTCTCACTTGAGCCCAGGAGTTGGAGGTTGCTGTGAGCTGTGATGCCATAGCACTCTACTCAGGAGGATAGCTTGAGGCTCTGTCAAAAAAAAAAAAAATGACCTAAATAATGAATGAAAGACATGAAGAAATTAGAAAGAATATAGCACACTTAAGAAATTGAAAGACTCATTCAAGGAACTTAAGGATGCAGTACAAAAAAAATCAGTAACAGATTTCTAGGGGTCCTCAAACTTTTTAAACAGAGGGCCAGTTCACTGTCCCTCAGACCATTGGAGTGCCGGACTGTGGGCCCGGGATGAGTCAGCTGCTAAACAGGACAGGTAGTGGCAGCAAAAACATCCTGGCAGGCCAGATAAATGTCCTAGGTGGGCTGCATGTGGCCCGCGGGCCGTAGTTTGAGGACACCTGCCTTAGATTCTAAGACTTAGAAGGTTTCTTGGCCAAATTCTTTATTTTCCAAATTAGCACAGTTGGATATACTTTTCCAAATCCACTTAGCTAATTAGAGAAGATCCTTTCAGACCAAATAAATTCAATAACTTTCCTGAGCTCAAGTATACTCTCCTGAGGGCTTCTCTAAGCAACACTATGACAACAAATCCATCATTCTTAAATAAATTGTTAACATGATTGCTGTGGACAGATGACACTTATCCAAGAAAGAACTGCTTGCTGATCAGCCCCCTTGAGGTCAGACCAAGCCCACAAGGAAGCTCACACTCCTGCCTCAATGAATCCACCACATCAGAACTTGGAACATGAAACAGCTATACCCTGCTTGTGACACTTTTAGTGTGACTATCACTGACAGTGTCTGCTGAAATCATATGCACAGTATCTCAAGTTTTGTTTGCCAACATGTCTAGGAAACTGAAGAGCCAGTTAAATAATCATTTGTTATAATTAACAAATTTGTATTTGCACTGCCCTTACAGCCCACCTAAAAACCATAGACTCAGAGAATCTCCTCGTTGGAAGGAACTTGGGTGGCTATTGTAATCCAACTGTTTCACCCAAGGGTTCCCTGGGAGTTTGTGTTGTTATTACCTTTTCAAAAAGCAGAATTTTTGGTGTTGCACACACAAAAGGCTTAAATAACTCAAGACAACCCCAAACAAATCAGCAATAAAATGCTGTTACATGTATAACAATTTCCACAAACAAAACTATCATCTCCCTTTTGCTAGGTCATCCTTCAGCAGATGTGCCAGATTTGACTAAAACTTATTTCTGCTTAACCCCAACTTGTTCCAACAAACACACAAGCCCTCTTTGACATGAGCTGGAAATGATGCCACTCTCGGCAAGACTTCCTGACTCTGACATTTCCCATAACCAGCTCAGCTCAAATTCCTTGACAGACACTACAAAAGTATCTCTCTAACTGGAGCAGTAGAAATTAATTCATTCATGAGCTAAGTTAGGCAATCATTCTGTGAGAGATCTTATCCTGAAGAACTGTGCTGAACCACTACTGGAAGATTCTTTGTCTCCCTGTGAAAGAAGCCATTCCTTACTACCTGAGAATTTCACCTAAAAGGTGAGAGCATCAAGAACTCCCAAGGCACCCCCACCATCTCCCAGTGATACACGGGTCAGCAAGACCCAGTATCACGTAGTCCAGTGGTTCTCAACCTTCCTAATGCCACAACCCTTTAATATAGTCCCTCATGTCGTGGTGACCCTCAACCATAAAATTATTTTTGTGGCTACTTCATAACTGTAATTTTGCTACTGTTAAGAATCGTAATTTAAATATCTGATATGCAGGATGTATTTAGGCCACCCCTGTGAAAGGGTCGTTTGACCCCCAAAGGGGTTGCGACCCACAGCTTGAGAACCGCTTATGTAGTTGGTGCTCCTCACCTCTAGCATCTGCAGGCAGGAAATTACCGCCAAGGAAAAGCATAACCTATAACAATGTGTAGACCAGAAGTGACTTCATTAAATACGGAAAGGTCATACCATTTAACACTTAAGAAAACTGAAAAAGAACTGAAACATTGAGAACACAGCTAAGAAAGTTAGAAAGTGAAAAAGAGGGCAGCGCCTGTGGCTCAAAGGAGTAGGGTGCCAGCCCCGTATGCTGGAGGTGGCGGGTTCAAACCCAGGCCCAGCTGAAAACTGCAAAAAAAAAAAAAGTGAAAAAGATATACAAGAAAAGCAGAGCAAAAGAAATAATAAATGTTGTAACAAAATGTTTCAGATCTCTGAACAATTGGAATGCTTCATACAAAACCCTGAGTTAATTACAAGGTGGCTATTTTTCCTTTCATTACACATTTTTTTTTCAGGCCAAGGTTCACTCAGCCACTCTGGCTAGAGTACAGCAGAATCATCATAGCTCACTGCAATCTCAAGCTCCTGGACTCAAGGGATGTTCCTGCCTCAGTCTCCCGCGTAGCTGGAACTACAGCAATGAAGCCTAGCCAACTTCATGTAAAATCAGCTTTCCCGCCATTGTTCACTTCTTAACAATCTTGTAAAATACCACGTGAAAGAAACAGGATTTTCAGTTGATCAGATGCGTTTCTAAGCAGACAATTTTAAAAAATGAATAAAAAATATTTTTGAAGGTGTATATGAAATATTAAACAAATTGCCCTGAAATGTGTGTAATGTTTTATTGTTACTGTAGAATTCTCTATGCATTTTAGAAAGTGAAGAGAACAAAATAATTCTCAACAAATAACTGATAGATTTCTAATTTGCTTCTTTCTGACTGTGTTGCAAATGATGGGTAAAAAGGACATCAAAAAACTCCCCAGAAAACAAATGTTTTAGTGAAAACATTCCTAGGTATAGGGCATGGTGAGAAGACTGACACTGCACTGATTAAACCAAAACATATTTTCTTAGCCAACATCGCCCTCTTGTTTTACAAAAAAGAGATAACATTTCTGTTAAAATAATATTTGTGTACCTTACTCCTCTGACACACTTATTTTGGCGGTTTTCTTGTTGGGCTTTTTTTTTTTTTCTTTTTCTTTCTTTCTTTTTTTTTTTTTTTTTTTTTTTTAGATAGTTTCATGTTTCCATCCAGGTTAGAGTGCAGTGGCATCATAGCTTACTATGAACCCCTGGGCTCAAAAGATCCTTCCACCCCAGCTCCCTGAGCGGCTGGGACCACAGGCCGGGCCCCACCTTAGCTACTTTCCTCTTTTCTAAACACAGCTGCACAGCAGAAAAGACAGAAGCAGTGAAGCAAGAGAAAGCCCCAGGAATAGCCCCTGATTATGACAGCAGACTGTAGACGATAGTGAGTGACACTAGGAATCTTAGGCTGGGTAAATCATGGAGCTTCCCAGGCAGTTTATCAGAAAAATAGTAGATCACTGATTAGTTTTAGAAGGGAAATACTGTGAGGAAAAGATATTTAAGACTATGTCTCAAATTAATGATTTTATAACTTTCTCATCTATTAAAAAAATTGGCTAAGCTGCCTTCACAGAGCAGTGCTCACAACTCTGAAGCACTCTAGATTTCAAATCCTTTTTGGCCCGTGTGCCAGCTTTGTGACCTTGGGCAAGTCATTTCTAAGCTCTAGTGTCCACATTTGTGAAATTCATAAAGCAGGACTTCCTTAGGGCCAATTTAGGATTTGAGGACATCATCTATGTTCATAGTTTTGGTTGTTTGACGAAGCACAGTGGTGTAGGGAGGAGGGCTCTGGGAATCACACCTGTGCAGGAAGCAGGGCCTCCATGCAGGTAAACAGGGAAGCCATGGATGGGGGCACCATGACCAGCACCTACCTAGCATACCTTCACCTGCCCAGACACGCAGGCTCAGGAAGCACAGATGTTGGGGCAGGCTGCAAATATCCTTGCCCCTGAGGACATACTCAGGTTCAGAATCAGGTTCATTCATTGCTGCCCCAGAACAGTTACTGTAGGATCCACCAGCAGTGAATAGATGCTCTTGTGTTCCAAGTTATCCCCACATCCTTACAGATGCTTTGTTTCCAAGTGTCTTTCTCTCCCCAGAGATTCACACTGTCCAATGCAGTACCCAATGGGCACAACTGGCCCTTGAGCATTTGCAGTTGAGATGCAGCATAAGGTGAGTTACACCCTGGATTTCAAAGACTTGGCATTGTTTAAAAATGTATAATATCTCATCTTTCTCTCTACCCATCTGCTGGTTGAACTTGGAACCATCTCTGGACTTCCCAGATGACTCCCATGGACCTCTTGGTCTGGGAAAATGGCTGAAGCAGCTTTTGCCAGAGGCTCATGCCCAAAGGGATAAATATTGGACCGAAGTGGATGGAAGTCGAATGAGAGGAGTTCTGCACTGAGAGGACTGTGCAAGGTACACATCATCCAGACTGAATCAAGCAGCAGAAACAAGAAAGTGGAAGAAAAACAACAGGTATGAGCCCAGCTCCCAGAGAAAGGGAGACCCCTCCCCTCAAATGGGAGCTCTACAGTGGGCAACCAGTCAGCCAGTTCAAAAGTGTCCTCACCTCATCCCATGGGAAAGCAGTCACTAAGTCTCAGTCCTCCTTCATTACTGAGGTCCCGCCACTGAGACTAGGCCCCATTCTATCTGGCATAAAAGACCAAACATTTTTCCTGCAATCCTGAGCACCCAGATCGCCCTTTACCCACCCTAGTTGCTGGAAGAACTGCCCCTTGTAGAGTCCAGAATGTTAGAGGAACTCACAGGGAAACTCAGTAAGTCTGCTGGCTGCCAAGCTACAGCATGAGAATAGTAGCACAGCCGTCCAAGCTTTTGTGGGGAGAGGGTGAACTACCCATCTCCAATTCTACAGGAATTGTCAAGCAGCTCTGTCTTCTGCCCCTCAGGACAACTTTGGAGCTCCATTGGATGGGCAGGGCCACTGCTTAAACTTTGACTTGTGACTGAACTTTCCACCTCCAGCAGGCACAGCTCTCTGAGCTTGATTGGAAAGGCAGGCAGGTGTCTAAGTGATTTGTATTGAATTTTGGACCACTGGCTTCTGATGGGCAAAGCTCTTTGAACTGGATTGGGAAGGCAAGACTGGGGTTTAAGTGACTTTGGACTGAACTTTGGACTTCTGGCCACCACTCCGAGGGGCTCTCTCCATTGGGTGGGTGGTGCCGGGGTTTAAGTGACTTTGGACTGAATTTTATGCCTTCAGTCTCCACTAGGCAGGGCTCTCTGAGTTCCGTTGGGTGGGTAGGGCTGGGTTTAAGTTACTTTGAACTGGACTTTTGACCTCTGGCCTCCACCAGGCAGGGCTCTCTGAAACCAATTGGGTGGGCAGGGCTGAGGTTTAAGAGACTTTGGACTAAACTTTGGATTAGCACTCTCCACCAGGTGGAGGGTCTCTGAGCTCATTTGAGCTTAGATTGCAGTGGGCTGTACCTGGTGCCTGAAGGATTCTTATCTGAACTTTAGATCTGCACTCTCCGCCACTGGGCAGCAGCCCCCTGAGCTTGACTGGAGTGCCTGAGTGACTTTGTCTGAGCTTTGGGCCTACCCTGTCCACAGAGCTGAAGCCCTCAGGGCTCAACTGGGTAGATCTCTTAAACTCTGGGCCAGCACTGTCAGCTGAGCAGCCTCATTATTGATTGGCAGAGTGACTTTGATTGGAACTCTGGGCCAGTACTGCCTACTGAGTCTTGTCCCCCTGTAGACACTATCTGGGGCTGTAGACTCACCTTTTGTCTGCCTTTGTTAGTGCAGTGGTGGCACTGCAACAATGAGGAGTGGGCTCATCAGGGACAACCTATCAATTCAACTAAAGTAAGTATAATTAACATATTAAAAAAGAGAAAGAAGCTGAAAATTCTCATGAGGAGAAATCAGCTGAAGAACTCTGTCAACATGAAAAATCAGAGCAGATCAATGCCTTCTGGGGACATCAAAGAAAATATTACAGAGAATTCCATCCACAGAGAAATTGCTGAAATGTCAGAAAGAGAATTTAGAATGTGAATAGCAAATAAGACAATTGGAATGGAGGAAAAGATAGAAACAGAGAACCAAAAAACAGTTTGGAAGTTGTCTCAAGAAATTTGGCTTGGCACCTGTAGCACAATAGTTATGGTGCCAGCCACATACACTGAAGGTGCAGGTTTAAACCCAGCCCAGGCCAGCTAAACAACAATGACAAGTGCAACAAAAACATATTTGGGCTTTGTGGCAGGCACCTGTAGTCCCAGCTGCTTGGGAAGCTGAGGCAAAAGAATCACTTAGGCCCAAGAGTTTGAGGTTGCTATGAGTTGTGATGCCACAGCACTCTACTGAGGGTGACATAGTGAAACTCTGTTTCAAAAAAAAAAAAAGAACGAAATTAATGAATCCAAAGCAAAGTCACTAAGGATATAGCCATAATGAGGAAAGATATGACAGAGCTTAAGGAATTGAAAAAGGTATTTGAGAAGCTTCAAAATACCATAGAGTCCCTCTGAGCAGTGTGAAGAAAGAATCTCAGATAAAGAAGACAAGACTTTTGATCTATCCCAAGATTCAAAGCGGCAGAAAAATGGAAAAACAGAACAGAATATTCCCTGAGAGAGTTATGGGATCATTCCAAGAAATCAAACATCTGAATTATAAGGATTCCTGAAGGAGAAGAGGATGGTCCCAAAGGCACAAATTCTCTGTCTCAAGATATTATGGTGGAGAATTCCCCAAGTACTGCAAGAGACACAGAAATTCAGATAGTAGATAGTTTCAGAACCCTAGCATGACTCAATCCAAACAGAGCATTTCCAAGACATATTGTAATTAATTTTTCCAATGGAAATATGAAGAAGAAACTTCTGCCAGTAGCCAGGTGTAGGAAAAGTATTACTTACAAAGGGATAAGTACAAAGATGACTACAGATCTTTCAATCAAAACTTTCCAAGACAGAAAGGGTGATGGTCATTGACCTTCAACCTTCTTATACAAAACAATTTCCAGCCCAGGAGCCTATAACCTGCTAAAATGAGTTTAATTTGTGATGGAGAAATCAAATACTTCACTGACATCCACATGCTGAGGAAATTTGCCATAACTAACTAGCTCTACAGGAAATACTCAGACCCATTCTTCATAACAATCAACAGGAGGATACACCACCAAAATAAACCTACCCAGGAATTAAAGAACAAAGCCTAGATTACACAAGGGTGAAAGGCACAAAATTAACCTCTGGACTTCTGAAAAAGAAGATGACCAAAACTCTGCTACATCTATAGTCCCTCAATTATTGTGAGTGGTTTGAACTCTCCTCTTTAGGAATAAGCTGGTCAACTGGATACAAAAACTCAGGCCAGACATATGTTGCTTACAAGAAACTCACCTTACCTCAAAAGATAAAATAAGACTCAGGGGAAAGGGATGGGCAACAGGGTTCCAGGCAAATGGAAGGCAGAAAGGGGTTGCAGTCTTGTATCCAGCTACACTGGGATTCAAACCAACAAAAATAATGAAAGACAAAGATGGACATCACATACTGGTCAAAAGGAAACAGAATATGAAGAGATTTCAATAGTTAACATCTAGGAACCATATCTGAATGCTCCTCAATACATAAAACAAACTATAACTGATCCTAATGATATATCTTTCCACACTTTAATACTTGGAAATTTTAACACCCCATTGGCAGTACCAGACAGATCCTCCGAGCAGAAACTAAAAAAATAAATAATGGACTTAAACAAGACCCTAGAACAAATGGACATAACAAACATTTATAACACTGTATCCTAACAAAACTGGATACAGATTCTTCTCATCAACCCACAGATCATCTTCCAAAATTGATCATATCTTAGATTACAAGGCTAACCTCAGCAAAATCAAAAGAACAGAAATTATTTACTGTATCTTCTCAGACCATCATAGAATAAAAGTTGAACTCAATAGCAATAGAAATATTTATACTTATTCATACTCAAAACCATGGAAACTAAATAACCTTATACTGAATGATAGCTGGGTCATAGATGAAATCAAGAAAGACATCATTAGATTTCTGGAACAAAACAATAATGAAGACACAAACTATCAAAACCCATGGGATATTACAAAGGCAGTCCTTAGAGGGGATTTTATAACATTAGAAGCCTTCATCAAGAAATCAGAAAGAGAGCAAGTTAGCAACCTAATGGGCCATCTCAAGCCACTGGAAAAGGAAGAATAATCTTATCCCAAACCTAGAAGAATAAAAGAAATAACCAAAATTAGAGCAGAACTAAATGAAATTGTAAACAAAAGGATTATTCAGAAGATCAATGAAACAAAAGGTTGGTTCTTTAAAAAGATGGAAAAAATTGATAAAACTCTTGGCTAGACTAACAGAAACAGAAAAACAAGATCTCTAATAACTACGATCAGAAATGATAAAGGGGAAATAATAACAGATGACAGAGAAATACAAAATATTCTGAACAATTACTACCAAAAACTCTATTCCCAGAAATATGAAAATATAGAAGAGATGGACCAATATCTGGAAGCACAATACCTTCCAAAATTCAGCCAGGAAGATTTATAAATCTTGAATGACCCAATATCAAGAATGGTCCAACATGTCCCAAAAAAGAAAAGCCCTGGACCAGATGGTTTCACACCAGAATTCTATCAAACCTTCAAAGATGAACTAGTTCCTATAATGTATAAACTTTTTCAAAATATAGAGAAAGAAGGAATCCTTGCCAATACATTCTATGAGGCAAATATCACCCTGATCCCCAAATCAGGACAGGACCCAACAAAAAAAGAAAACTATAGACCACTATCACTAATGAATATCTATGCAAAGAGATTCAACAAGATATTAGCAAACATTATCCCAGAGACACAACATATGCAAATCTATAAATATAATGTACCACATAAATAGACCAATATGATTCTTTCAATTGATGCAGAAAAGGCTTTTGACAATATCTAGCATCCTTTCATGATAAAAACATTCAAGAAAATAGGCTTAGAAGGAACATTTCTTAAGCTGATAGATGCTATCTATAGCAAACCCACAGCCAATATCATACTGAATGGAGTAAAACTGAAAGCATTCCCACTAAAATCTGGAACTAGAAAAGGATGCCCACTGTCTCCATTGTTATTTAACATAGTGTTGGCAGTCCTAGTCCTCACGATCAAGCAAGAGAAGGAGATCAAAGGAATCCAATGGGGACAGAGGAGGTCAAACCCTCCTTCTTTGCGGTTGACATGGTGTTATACCTGGAAAACCCCAGGGACTCAACTACAAAGCTCTTAGAAGTGATCAAGGAATATATCTCAGGGTACAAAATCAATACCCACAAATTAGTAGCCTTTGTATATGCCAATAATCATCGAGCTGAGCATAAAACCAAAGACTATATTCCTTTTACAAGGAAGATGAAATACCTGGGAATATATCTAACAAAAGATGTGAAAGATCTCTCTATAAAGAGAATTATGAAACTTTGAGAAAAGAAATAGCAGAAGATGTCAACAAACAAAAGAACATACTATGTTCATGGCTGGGAAAAATCAACATTGTTAAAATGTCCATACTACACAAAGCAATCTATAAACTTAATGCAATCCCCACCAAAGCACCAATGTCTACTTAAAGAAGTTCAGAAAATAGTACTTTGATTCATACGGAAGCAGAAAAAAGCCCAAATAGAAAATACAATTCTTAGAAATAAAAACATATTTGGAGGCATCATGTTGCCAGATTTCAGGTTCTATTACAAGGCTATTGTGATCAAAACAGCATGGTGCTGGCACAAAAGCAGAGATAGGATAGAGAATCTAGAGATGAACCCAACCACATATTGTCATTTAATCTTTGATAAGCTTAACAAAAATAATATGCCATGGAATATTATTTAGCCATTAAAAAAGATGGGGACTTCACATCTTTTACATTTACCTAGATGGAGGTGAAATACAATCTTCTTCATAAAGTATCACAAGAATGGAAAAATATTGACTTGGCACCTGTAGCACAGTGATTATGGCATCAGCCACATACACTGAAGCTGGTGGGTTTGAGCCTGGCCCAGGCCTGCTAAACAACAATGACAACTGCAACAGAAACTAGCTGGGCATTGTGGCGGGCACCTATAGTCCCAGCTGCTTGGGAAGCTGAGGCAAGAGAATCACTTAAGTCCAAGAGTTTGAGGTTGCTGTTAGCTGTGACACCACAGCACTATACTGAGGGTAACAAAGTCAGACACTGTATCAAAAAAAAAAAAAAAAAGAAGGAAAAATAAATATCCAATGTACTCCATACTAACATGAAATCAATATATAATCAATTACATGCTCATAGAACAATAAAATACTAGTGTAGTCCAGTTCAGGAATAGAAGAGGAGGTGGGGAAGGACGTTTGGCAGAAGGAGGGAGGGCATAAGGTGGGATCTCCCCTAATGTGCACATTGTGAGAGTGTATAACACGCCCCCTGGGTGTGGGGCTCTTCTCCAAATGGAACTTCACCCTGGAAGTGAGAATAATGTATCCTAAAAATTGTACCCTCATATTAATTTGAAAAAATTTAAAAATTCTCAATAAAAAAAAAGAAAGAAACAGAATATTATTGGTACCCCAGGGGACTTCTTATAACTCTCCTAAATATTAAAGCCTTTCCCTAAAAGTGACTAATATCCTGATTTCTATTATCTTAGATTAATTCTGATTCTGTTAAAAAAAATTATGTGCACAAAATAAAAAAAAAATTTTATTTGGCCAATATCTGATAGGCTGTGAGAAGCCAGCTCTCATTTTTTCTGGTATATGAGGGAACATGGTATCTCTCCCCATCAAGGCTAAGGAAAGGCAGATTTTCTCAAAGGACTTTCTGATGCTAAAGACAATGAAGAGCCCTGTAAATGCCTCCCCTTGCGTTTAGCACCATTAACCTCATCAGTACTTGCAACTATGAAAGACAAGTATTTGAGAGACAAGGTTCTGGACTATTTCTTGGCAAGAAATAAGGACCTTCAGTTGCTCACTTCAAGCCACTACTTTCCAATCCTTTGAAAAAATCAACCATTAAAAAAAAAAAGGAAAAGAAAATCTCTGATGACATAAAAATCTCTTCCTTTTGATTTATGCCAGTGGGTGAAAAGCCAACACTATAAGGTGAACACTTATTTTTTAATTAATGTAACCAATACTCAGTCTTTGGGTTAGAAAATATTGCAACAAAAAAGTAGTCTTCAAGGCCCTACTGTATATGACCCATTTAGGATTCAAACTGGTTTTAGGTTGACGGGCAAAATAGAATTCCATTTTCAATGTGTGAAACCACTTTATAAAAATGAAAAATACAAGTCTAAAATATGTTAACCTAGTTCACCTTGAAGAATAATTTCATATTATAATTATATTAAACTTAGTCCTGTAAATATGAACATGAAGAAAGACAGTTATCAATTATATCAATGACACATCAATAGAGAAATGGAATTGTGTATAGGTAGGGGTGAGTTATTACATTTCCTTATGTCAATCTATAATTTATAATACAAGCATATATTTTTGTGATAAAACAGGAACATCTAGTAGAAAGTATTTTAAATAGCATATATCTTTGCAAAAGCTAAAAACTCTTATAATTAAATAATAACTCATGAAGCTCATGTCACTCAAATTATTACCCAGTGGCATTTATACCAGAATTTGTCATTACAAGGTAGAGTCTATTTGCTTTTAGAACTGCTTTAGTTATACAGTCATTCAAAATAAAATATAGGGGCCAGGTGAGGTGTCTCACACCTGTAATGGTAGCACTCTGGGTGGCCAAGGCAGGTGAATTGCTTGAGCTCAGAAGTTTGAGACTAGCCTGAGCCAGAACAAAACCAGGTCTTTAAAAACAAATTAGTCATGCATTGTGGCAGCAGGCTGAAGCAAGAGAATCAGTTGCACCCAAGAGTTGGAGGTTGCTGTGAGCTATGATGCTATGGCACGCTACTGAGGTGACAAACTGAAACTCAGTCTCAAAAAATAAATAAATAAATCAATAAATAATGAACTATAAAAATATTAAATGTTTCTATTACCTAAAGCAGGATTAATCAAGCTGTTTCAAAGTGTCTGGTGAAACTTTGAGTGAAAATGAGAAGTCAGAAAGTTGCAAGGTGGGAAATATTTATATTCATTCTCTGTGACATTTTCCAGAGCGCACAGCTCAGTGCTGCTCACATGAACTGCTGTAGGAAGCTCATGTATCTTGGGTCCCCATTCTTCACCCTCTATACATGCATCCCCTCTCCACATCGTGACTCTTCATATTGTTCACTAGAAGAGGCAGTGCTACTTTTTGTGACCCTTGACTCTGAGTGAGGCCATGTGACTTGCTCTAGTTAACAGAATGCCAGCTGATATGGCACATGAGGAGGCTTAGGACGGAGGTGGGCTTTTCTTTAACACTTTTGTGAGTGTGTGCCTGTGCTCTGGCTGCAGAATGAGGTACAAGCTGAATCATGGATAGGGCCATTCTGGAGCAGCCAACAGCAGCGTCTCTGGCCAGGTGAGCATCCCAACTAAGAGGAGAGAACCTCTGAGTCAGAGCATAGCCTTTCAGGCCTGTGAACTCAGGTGTTATTGTAGGCCATAGGAGTTGGGGGTTGGACATATGGTCGTCTCAGAGCATCATTGTGGTGGGAGAGAACAAATGGATATATCTGCTCATAGTTTTTAAGGATCATTTGTCAGTAACATAAATATTAGTATATTCAACATACTTCTAGTTTTACTGTATCCCTTTTCTTAAAACTATCTTTGAGATATAATTAATCTATTTAAATTGTACAATTCTGTGATGTTTTTGTATATTTATAAAGTTGTGAATTCATCAATGCAATCCCTATTAGAAAGTTTTCATTAAACAAAATAGACATCTCATGCCACTTAAATATAATCCTCTATCCTGCCATCCCCTCTGGCTCTAAGCAACCACTAATCTACTTTGTGTCTGTATAGATTTGTCCTTCTGGACATTTCATGAAAATGAGATTATGCAATCTATGATCCTTCATGACTGGCTACTTTCACTTTGTATGTTTTCAGGCTTTGTCCCTGTTGTAATTTGTATCATGGCTTCATTCATTTTTTCCTAGTCAACAATTTAGTAAAAGGAGGCGGAGCAAGATGGCGGAGGAGATGCATCTCTGAGTCAACTCTCCCAGTGGTTTCAGGTGAGAGTGGGCTTGTTGGATCTCTTCTGCGCGGAGTCCTTGCGGGAATAGGCAGTGCAGGGCGAGCAGCAAGGAGGTGAATTGCTGGACTGGAAGTATACCCCAGAACTGCGGTGTCAGCCAGAGAATCTCAGGGCAGCAGCTGAAAGGGCGCCATCTGTGACCTGCTGCGCCAGGCTAGGGGCCTGCACCCTGTGGCGCTGGACCTCCGGTCCTCCAGCTTGCTTCCAGAGAGACAGAAACCAATCCCTCCCCCGCGAAGGGCCTGTGCCCAACTCGCGGGGAGTTTGCGTGTCTCGTGGAGAGTGCGGTGAGGCATGGACTCCCAGGCGGTATTTGGCGGCCAGAAACGGGAGACATTTGGACCCAGTTCTGGGTGTTAGGGACCCAGGCATTCGGACAGAAACTCAAGGGGAAGGGACCCTGCTTG
>CAUYTI010121314.1:0-13265 GCA_963575145.1 Galago senegalensis
TGTGGTCCCAGCTACTTGGGAGGCAGAGGCAAGAGACTCGCTTGAGCCCAGGAGTTGGAGGTTGCTGTGAGCTGTAATGCCACGGCACTCTATCCAGGGGGACAGCTTGAGGCTCTGTCTCAAAAAAAAAAAAAAAAAAAAAAAGAAACATCTCTTGCTGCAAAGAGCTGCAAAGTCATGTAGTAAGAAAGGTTGTGGCCATTTTGCAATCACAAGGCCCTTGAAGTCCAAGTCTTTCTCCATCCTTCCACAATCTCTCCTCCCTTCAGGCATCTTCTGGCCTTCCCCTCTCCATTTAGAAAGCCTTCCTAGGCTTGGTGTTTGTAGCTCAAGTGGCTAAGGCTCCAGCCATTTTCTCCCAAGGTGGCAGGTTTAAATCTAGCCCGGGCCCACCAAACAACTATGACGGCCGCAACCAAAAAATAGCCGGGCGTTGTGGCGGGTGCCTGTGGTCCCAGCTACTTGGGAGGCAGAGGCAAGAGACTCGCTTGAGCCCAGGAGTTGAAGGTTGCTATGAGCTGTGATGCCATGGCACTCTTTCTACCCAGGGGGACAGCTTAAGGCTCCTGTCTCAAAAAAAAAAAAAAAAAAAATAGAAAGCCTTCCTAGACTACTCCCACCCACCCTATAGCCCAGGACAGCCACTGCTCCTGAGTCCCCCAAGGAGGTGAGGGAGGTGTCTGCCTGGGATGTGGCAAAAGCTACGTTTGCCTCCTCAGGGCCAGTTTATTATAGAGTTTCTGAGCCACTGTATCTCCTGCAGCTCGTGTGGGCCACCTCGAGCCAGATGGGCTGTGGGCAGCATCTGTGCTCTGTGGGCCAGGCAGCCATGGAAGCTTTTGTCTGTGCCTACTACCCTGGGTAAGCCCCCCTGATGGCAGTGGGCCTGCTACTCCTGCTGGGCTGTCTGGAGGGTGGGAAAGGCTGCTTTTACTCAAGGTGAGATGTCCACCATGCGCCTGGAAGGTCCTTATCCCTTGGTGGGAGAGGGAAGAAGCAGAAAGGGAGAGTGTACTGAAGATTCTGGCCATACAGATGTGCCCAGCCAGTGGCATGACCCTAGTTTCAGAGAATTTGTTGAAGGCTAGTTTGGAGGTCATCTTTTGTTTCCTAGGGAATCTCCCTGTTTTATCCAGCTCCCTGACTCTGTAGAAGGGCCCTTGGGTCAGGCAGCAAGGCCCACCCCACCTTGCCCAAGGTCTGGCCCTTCTGGACCCTTGGTACTTGCTCCCATAGAGGCAACTGGGAGATCAACGGGAAGACGATCATCCCCTATAAGAAGGGCGCCTGGTGTTCCCTCTGCACAGCCAGTGTCTCCGGCTGCTTCAAAGCCTGGGACCATGAAGGGGGGCTCTGTGGTGAGTGCCCCACCCCACCTGCCTCCTCCTGGGGCAACAGGCACATAAGGGCTTGGCCTGGTGATCCTGGGGTGGATGACAGCTTCTTGGGTGGCTGTCCTGGAAGCCCTGGCCCTCAGCACCCAGGGAGGTTCCTTCCTCATCTGACCAGAGGTTCCCAGGAACCCATGTCGAATGAGCTGCCGTAACCATGGACATCTTAATGTCAGCACCTGCCACTGCCATTGCCCCCCGGGATACACAGGAAGATACTGCCAAGGTGAGGGGAACTAGAATTCCAGATCACCACTGCCTAGAGACCCAGTGCACAGACAGGTGGCCCGCTAGGGGTGAGGAGGGAGGCCAAGCCCAGGCATGTACACACCTGCTCATGTGGCATGTCCTGGGGCTGTTACATAAACTGGGAGTGCTTTGAGGGAGTCTCCAGTGTGTTGGGGTGCTGACCATGTCCTTGCTGATTGTGCACGCTGCATTTAAGGAGCACCAACTGTCTGCCAGACCCTGAACTGTGCAGGGGATTCAAAGTGGACTCAGATTTGGCCCCTTGGGCTCTGGGATGGTGAGAGGAGGATGGAATTAAGAACCACAAGTGGGGCTCAGTGCCGGTAGCACAGTGGTTACGGTGCCAGCCACATGCACTGAAGCTGGTGGGTTCCAGCCCGCCTGGGCCAGGTAAACAACAATGACAACTGCAGCAAGAAAAGAGCCAGGCATTGCAGCAGGTGCCTGTAGTCCCAACTACTTGGGAGGCTGAGGGAAGAGAATTGCTTAAGCCCAAGAGTTTGAGGTTGCTGTGAGCTGTGATGCTATGGCACTCTACCAAGGGTGATGTAGTAAGACTCTGTCTCAGAAAGAAAAAAAAAAAAAAGAACCAGAAGTGGATTCTTGTCCCACTGACCCCACCCCCTGACCCTACTATGTGAACATGGCAGGTCACCTCCCAAACAACAGGGATCAAACTGAAGATACCAAGTATGGCAGGAGGTGGAAGGCTTGATGAGTTCTGTCTCTGAGAGGGGTGTCCTTGCTGTGGTTGGCATTTCTGAATGTGTAGGGGTCCAGGTGGCTGGGGGTGAGCACTTTGTCCCCTGCCCTGCCTTGGCAGTGCGGTGCAGCGTGCGGTGTGTACATGGCCGGTTCCGTGAGGAGGAATGCTCCTGCATCTGCCACGTGGGCTACGGGGGAGCCCAGTGTGCCAGTGAGTGCTGCCCCAGGCCCCTTTTGTAGGGCACAGCATCCCCTCCCACCTCCTCAGTCAATGACAGTCACATCTCAAGATCAGCTATAGTGAGGGGTTTTACAACACAGAAATTGGCAAATGCTATATACTGTGGATTTGGGGGGTGGGGGCGGGAGAGAGCCCCTTGTTATGCATTACCACTGGCCCCCACCCACTCTCCAGTTTGTAGCAGGTGGCCAGAGGAAGGGCTACTTTGAGCTTAGCTCCCTGGCAGGGTGGGAGTGACAATTCTGAGGCCCACACCCACTAACTCCGCACCCCCCACCCAGCCAAGGTGCACTTTCCCTTCCACACCTGTGACCTGAGGATCGATGGAGACTGCTTCATGGTGTCTTCAGAGGCAGACACCTACTACAGAGCGAAGATGAAATGCCAGGTGATGGCTGACCCCTGCCTTCCCTGGAACCCCCAGGGTCTCAAGTGAGGGTCTTTTTTTTTTTTTTTTGAGACAGAGTCCCACTCTGTCACCCTGGGTAGAGTGCCATGGCATCATCATAGCTCACAGCAACTTTTAACTCTTGGACTCAAGTGATCCTCTTGCCTCAGTTTTTCGATGTTTAGTAGAGACCAGGTCTCGCTGTTGTTCGGGGTGGTCTCCAACTCCTGAGCTCAAACCCTCCTTGACCTCCCAGAGTGCTGGGATTACAGGCGTGAGCCATTGCACCCAGACTCAAGTGAGGGTCTTAATGGAGGGGCCCTGGACTGACAGCTGGTTCCTTTGTCTACTCTGACTGGGCACTCTTCATTAGCATAAAGCAGGGGTCACAGACTCAGAGGCTCATGGAAGCTGAGAGGTCACCTAATGACCTGAGGGACCCAGAGACAAGGTCCCACCCAGCCTCTACTCAAGGGAGATATCTGGCCTCAGCTCCAGCTGCTGGTTGCCACTCAAGAGTATGAGCTCAGGGTGGCCAGAACTTGGAATTTCTCAAGAGAAGCAGAAATCCAGATTTTTCTTGGCATCTCTCAATTTAATAATGTTACTATCGATTTGAATGTATGTAAGACACTGTGCAGGTGAAATAAAACCTATCCCAGGGCAGGGCCCTGCTAGGGCTGGGGGCTGCTGGGGGGGTCCTGTGCTCAGAGAAAAGAGAAGTAGGCAGGGGCGCGGAAGGGGGACCCCTACTCTTAGAAGCAGGACGTGGTCGGGGCTGGTGGTGACAAAGGCCTGGCCAGCACACACATTTGGCACCCATGGTAGGGGGATCAGCAGCAGGAAGGGCAGGAGGGGCTGGCTCTGGGGGTCCTGCTAATCCAGTATGACTGGGGGTGGGGCTTACAGAGAAGAGGCGGGGTGCTGGCCCAGATTGAGAGCCAGAAAGTACAGGACATCCTGGCCTTCTACCTGGGCCGCCTGGAGACCACCAATGAGGTGACTGACAGCGACTTTGAGACCCGGAACTTCTGGATTGGTGAGTGCCTGGCTGGCTAGGGGTGCCATTGGTGCCCAGTCTTTTTTTTTTTTTCTTTCTTTTCTGAGACGGAACCTCAAGCTATTCCCCTGGGTAGAGTGCCATGGCACCGTGCCCACAGCAACCTCCAACTCCTGGGCTCAAGCGAGTCTCCTGCCTCAGCCTCCCAAGTAGCTGGGACCACAGGCGCCCGCCACAACGCACGGCCACCTTTTGGCTGCAGCCATCATCGCTGTCTGGTGGGCCTGGGCTGGGGATTCGAACCCACCACCCCAGGTGTATGCGGCTGGCGCCCTAGCCGCTTGAGCCACAGGCGCCGAGCCGGTGCCCAGTCTTGATGCCTCACATTGCCCCAGGAAGCATGGGCCATGTGGCAGCTCAGAGCAGTCACAGAGATGTCAAGGACAGAGAGAATGGAGCCCAGGCGGGGGCCAGCAATCAGGCTGCTCTCCCCTCTCCTAGGGAGGGCCAAGGTAGAACTGTGGAGGGCGGGGAGCAGGGCAGAACAGCAAGAGGGGCTCTGGGGTCTCAGGTGGGGGGCCAACTTCAGCTATTCTGGCCCAGGACTCACCTATAAGACCACCAAGGATTCCTTCCGCTGGACCACCGGGGAGCACCAGGCCTTCACCAGTTTTGCCTTTGGACAGCCTGACAACCAGGGGTGAGTCCAGGGGCACACTCCCTCCCAGGCCTTTAGCCTCCACTGAGCAGTCTCCCTAGCCTGCTGCCTGGGTAGGCTCTCTACAAGCCTGGGCCTTGCTTGGTGCCCAAGACTGGGGAAGTGTGGGCACAGTAGGGACTGGCACAGCACTGAGGTGAGGGAGATGCAAATCCTAAGGCCCATCACCTAGACAGGGATCCCAAAGAAGCTCCACCCATCTCCCTGTTCTCACTATCCCCCAGTGTGCCTCTACCCTACATCTATCACCCCCACACCCTCTCCACCTGCATTGGTCCCCTGGCTCCAGCATTCCTTAGCCATCTACCCACCCACAACCATTCACACAACCACCAATCATCCTATATCAAGGACCTTCTGGCCATGTGGTCTTCAAAGCCCAGGAATGCCCAAGGTAGAAGTGGAGGTGGTCAGGTTGTATAGCCACCAAGGTCTCCAGCTCTGTCACCCAGCCCTCCTTGCCTGGCACCTGGAGGAAGTCCTAGCCCAGTTGGGCTCCCAGGCGCACCTCCCTGCTGGGAGGTAAAGATGCTGGCTTGTCTTGGTCCCCAAGATCCCCCATACCACCCACATGGGCTGCTGAGGCAAAGTGTGCAGTAGGGTAGCACCTGGAGGCAGAGATGGAGGCTCAGGGCAGGTCTGGCCCACAGACTCCTGATTTCATTCCTCTACCCCGTACATCCTGACATCCTGGCCAGCAGGTTTGGCAACTGTGTGGAGCTGCAGGCATCAGCCGCCTTCAACTGGAATGACCAACGCTGTAAAACCCGAAACCGTTACATCTGCCAGTTTGGTGAGGGCCTTCCTGGGTCTGTTCTCTGATCTCTGTCTCCTTAGGCACCATTAGCTTGTTCCAGGGTGCTAGGATATCTAGGTCACAGGTCTAGTGTGTGTCTGAGCACACAGGGCCACTGAGGGTACTCTGCTTGGGGTCTTCTACCCACAAGCCCCTGAGGCCCAGCCAGAAAGGACAGGCCCAACATCACATGGCACATCCACGCAGAAGCAGGATGGAAGCCACAGCCTAACAGCAGATTTCTCCAATGGTCCTCTCCTACCATGAAAGCTGCTACCTGGGTCCCTATGGGGTCCTCTGTGTTTCCTGATTCCCTGGAGCCCAGTGAACTGTGCTGGAGGGCAAAGGTAGACCCAGCCCAGTATCACCTCCCAACAGCCCCTGCTAGAAGAGTCTGGAGATCCACATGGAACCTCAGCCATGGGAACTTCCAGCCGGAGGGCAGACAGGTCCCCGCCCCAGGATTGCCTGGGCTGCCACCAATGCTCAATCCCTTCTGTTTCCTTTCTAGCTCAGGAGCACATTTCCCGGTGGGACCCAGGACCCTGAGGCTTGGCCAGCAGCTCCCCTGCTAGCCCCTGGCTACACCCACTTTGTTCACCCATTTGCCTACCTGTCAGGAACAAGGGCCAGGCCTGCCCAATTTTCAAAGAGGTCTCAGACCTACATGATGTAGGAAGGTGGGCAGAGGGTGGCGGGGAGGCCAGTGGGGGATGGGTAGGCAGAACCCCTGAAAGTTAGAAGAGCCCAGAGCCCCTTAGCCTGCTTTTGATTGGGAAGATGGGCATCAATAGACACTGAAGCAGAAGCCAGGGTAAGCGGTCGGAGGGGCTGCCTTTGAGTTTCCCAGCTGGATGCAGCCCACAAAAGATTAAACTAACTTATGAACAGTTGAGCTTGCAAATGGAATGCTTGTTTTGAAGGGGAATTCAGATGACTCAGGATGAACCTGAGAAGACCAAAGGAGACTTGAGGCGTCACTGCAGTTGCCTCTTACCTGCCTATTCCTTTCCCAGTCACCCTCCTGAACCAGGGCACCCCAGTTTTCAGGCTCTCCAGTAAGGTGGGAGACCAGACTCTGCCTCAGCAAGGCATCCTTTTCCATCAGTTTCCAAGGCTGGGCCCCAGGCAGGTAATGTAGAAACTGGTCTGAATGTCTGGCAAGTGATGTGTGTGTCTTGTCCCCACTGGTGGAGTGCTCTGTCACATCAGGGCTGATAGAATCTGTAGTTGTACTCCCTTGAGCAGCTCCTCAAATACCACAGCTGGAACTTTCATGTGTCAGACAAGTAATAAACATTGGCATCTAGTAATTCACTTAAACCTTTCCACTTCCTCATTGACAAGAGAGAACTACCTCCAATTTACAGTTGAAGCAACTGGAGCCACAGAGAGGCTGTCAGTCACACAGATGCGAGTCAAACCCAGTGGGTCTGGCTGTCATTTAATCTTTCCATTTTCTTTTGCTGGTTCAGTCTGTTTAATCAGTGACCCAGGGGAAGGTCTTTTGTGCCCTGGCTCAGAGCGTGGGCACACGCCGGGCGTTCACACGGATGCCCCCAGCTATCTCCACCATCTGCAATGAGGGAGCCGGACCCCACATCACAACTCAGGCATTTATGTATTTATTTATTTATTTATTTTTTGCACTTTTTGTCCGGGGCCGGGTTTGAACCCACCACCCCCGGCATATGGGGCCGGCAACCCTATTCCTTGAGCCACAGGCGCCGCCCAACTCAGACATTTATTTGCTCAAGGTCTCAATTGAGGACCGGGTCTCAGGCTTCCGAGCTGGCTTGCTCGCTTACTGCCTGCGCCGTCCGGGGTGGTGCGGGGCGGGAGGGTGCCACAGGCATCGGCCTCAACGCTTTCTATGGGACACGGGACACCTCCTCCCTCCAGGAAGAGACGCCGCGCGCGCCGGGAAATGCAGCCCTGCGCCGGAGCTGCTCGGCGGACTAGGGCTGGGCCCGGTGCATGCGCCCCGTGCACGCGCCCCGTGGGAGCCAGGCCCGCGCACGCGCAGCCCGCCCTTCCCCCCGCGGCCCCCGCCCCCTCCCGCCGCGCCGCGCGGCCGCCCTAAGCTCTTCCGCGGGTCGCCGGCGCTTGTCGAGAAGGTGGCCGGTTCCCCGGTGACCCCACGGGCGGCGGTGAAGCTGCTGGGCACCCCAGAGGCGTGTCGGAGAAGTAAGTACGCTCTGCACGCGACCGCCGAGGGAGAGGGGTGGCTCGGGCGCGACCCTCCCTAGCGGCCGACCCCAGACCCCCACCCCCGCGTCCAGCTGAAGACCCGCCGCGCGTCGTGAGTGAGGTGTGCGCAGGTGTCCTGAGGGCGGCGTCACCTCCCACGTCCAAGCAGGTGTAGACACCAGCGCGGGGAGACCGGCCTCGGGCACCCCCCTCTCCCTGGGCCTGCCTGCACGAAGCTGTGGCCCACTGTGGCGGGGCAGTTGGGCAGCCTCGGGCATGAGAGGCGAAGCTTCATGCCTCCCTGGAGCTTTTGGCCCACTGTTGGTTCCCTTGTCTCCCTCTCGTTCACATCTGCATGCCAGGCTGTGTCACTCAGGTAGTGTTGTCCAGGGCAGCCCTGACTCCCTCCCTCCCCATCCTCCTGTGTTTTTCATTCATCCTGGCCCTTCTATTTCCTGTGCCCGACGATCCTAAGATAAAATACAGACTCTGAAATCAAAAGGTGTTGGTAAAGGAATCATGATTATTTGGGATATAGAAAGATTCTGTCCCTGGAGTGAGTTCTGGAAAACTTACAAGGCCTGACTTAAAATATGTCTGTTTCTGGAGTTTTACCTGGGGAACTTATTTTTCCTGATATGGTAAAACTCTTCTAAGCCAGGGTGTGTATTCTCAGCAAAGTCTGTGAAAGTCCTTCCTTCACGTTTGATGGAGTGGGGAGGTGCACTAAACGTCTGATCTGGGTTTCTTTTTGTTTGTTTGTTTGTTTGTTTTGAGACAGAGTCTCACTCTATCCACCTGGGTAGAGTGCCCTGGTGTCATAGCTCACAGCAACCTCAAACTTCAGGGCTGGAGTGATCCTCTTGCCTCCTGAGTCGCTGGGACACCCCGCTAATTTTTCTATTTTAGTAGAGAAAGGGTCTTGCTCTTGTTCAGGCTGGTCTTGAACTCCTGAGTTCTGGCATTCACCTGCCTCAGCCTCCCAGAGTGCTAGGATTACAGGCATAAGCCAGAGCCACCACACCTGGCCTAAGATCTGGTTCTTTGAGACCCCTGCCTGTGTTTAGCTTCCCCAGGGCAAAGAGAAAGGTGAGGCTGGTTATGTGTAGCCTGGACTCAGAGCCAGCCAGTGTCTACAGGGAGAGGGAGAATGGCGAACAAGCAGTCTGGACTTTGAAGGAGAAAGGAACCATAGGCAGAGGCCCACCTTTGGTATGCCTCATGGCTTAAACTGGTATTCTGAACCCTGATTCTAAAAGGTATAGATTGCCCTTGGTCACAAACATGGTAGCTTGTAGGCTTTCTAATGTTTTGGTTGCAAATCTCTGTAAAACCTTAAGGAGGTGCTTTCCATACGTTTATGCATAATTTTTTTTTTTTTTTTGAGACAGAGTCTCACTTTGTCACCCTTGTTAGAGTGCCATGGCATCATAGGTTACAGCAACTTCAGACTCTTGGGCTCAAGCTATTCTCTTCCCTCAGCCTCCCAAGTAGGTGAGACTACAGGCACCCACCAAAATGCCTGGCTATTTTTTTTTTTTTTTTTGAGACACAGTCTCATTATGTTGCCCTCAGTAAAGTACCATAGCGTCACAGCTCACAGCAACCTCAAACTCTTGGGCTCAAGCAATTCTCTTGCCTCAGCTTCCCAACTAGCTGGGACTATAGGCGCCCACCACAACGCCCAGCTATTTTTTTTGTTGCAGTTGTCATTGTTGTTTAACTGGCCCAGGCTGGGTTCGAACCTGCCAACCTGGGTGTATGTAGCTGGTGCCATAGTTGTCATTGTTGTTTGGTAGGCCCTGGCCAGGTTCAACCTCACCAGCCCTGGGGTATGTAGTCGGTGCCCTAGCTGCTGAGCTACAGGTGCCAAGTTATCCCTGGCTGTTTTTAGAGGTGGGGGTCTTACTCTTGCTCAGGCTGGTCTCAAACCTGTTAGCTCAGGCGATCTGCCCATTTCAGCCTCCCAGAGTGCTGGGATTACAGGTGTACTCTTTGGTTTCTTCCTTGGAAGAATCACAAGCAAGGCTAGTGTGAATGATGACAGATAGGAAGCAATTCCACATAATCTTTTATTGTGGAAAAGAAAGAAGCTATACGAGGTGAAAATATGTTCCAGAGAGATGAACGGTTGGTCTCCATGAGTGGTTTTGTTTTATTGGTCTGGTCCTGGGGAAAGCTTACAGGAGGTGTGGGATGTTACCAGATGATTGATATACATGACTGATAGATGTTCTATATTTGCCTGCAGTTCCTTCCCCTGATTGGTACCCACCTCCCTTCTCCACCCTAGGAACCAGCCTGGGGCCTGCAGGCATCTGACTTGAGTCTAGAGAAAATGAGGGGTATGGTAAGGCACACAAGGCAAGGTCATCACAGGGTGGGTAATGAGGAAGGGGAGCCCAGGCTGACTGAGGACCTGGCATCTTCATGACATGACTCCTCATGTCACCCTCGGCATTGGCATTCAGGTGGCGAACTTGGGAGGGTGGAAGGTCACTCAAAGGCTGGTACAGTGCACCCTGGAAGTCTTGTCCTTCCCCGCTATCTCCATGGGCCAAACCTCAGCCATGTAACACACCTAACTAACTGGAAGGGAGTTTCTGTCACCGGGATCTGCAAAGTCACCAAGAGAATTGATTTGGCCAATAAGTGTAGCTCTGTGAGGGTGGGGGGCACCCATGTCTTACCTAATTTTCTATTTGGGCCTATTATAATAGTATCTGGTCTCCACATTTTGCTGTTTGCCAAATAAAGATCTTTCAAAATGTGAATCTACTTGATGGTCATTGGTTCAAGCTTTAAGTTTGGATTTTACTTTCTCAGCATTTTTTGTTTTTGTTTTTTGAGACAGAGTCTCAGTATGTTGCCCTGGGTAGAGTGCTGTGACATCACAGTTCACAGCAACCTCCAACTCGGGCCAAGTGATCCTCTTGCCTCAGCCTCCCAAGTAGCTGGGACTACCGGCGCCCGCCACAACACCGGGCTTTTTTTTTTTTTTTTTTTGCACTTGTCATTGTTTAGCAAGCCCTTGCCGGGTTTGAACCCACCAGCCTCAGTGTATCTGGCCAGCATTCTACCACTGAGCTACAGGCACTGCCTACTTTCTCAGCTTTAAAGCTGCAAAATACTAACATTCCTGGGTTTTGTAACCATGCCTTGAGGAAAGAATTTGGATTTTGAACTTGTCTTTCTTTTCACTTAAGCTGTGTGGTACTATGAGCACAACCACCCTGCCCTGTAGATCTTTACTTCAGGGTAATCTTTATATTCTTTTATGGCAGGAGCCATTTGGTCCCCAAAGCTTTGCCTTTGATGGACACTTTGTTCTGGGGGACCGCAGGATTAACTGTCTTGCCATGGCAGGCCGTGGGTTGCTGGTATCCTGTCGCTTAATACTCTGGATTTTCACTGTCCTCTGGCCACTTACCAGCTGCAGATCACCCCTGTTTCCTTCAGGCTTGTTGCTTCATCTACTCCTGGTTCTGTTTTTGTATTAATCAATGTTATCAATGTTTTCCTTTTTAATTGAGACAGAATCTTGCTTTTTTTTTTTTGTAGAGACAGAATCTCACTTTATTCCCCTCCGTAGAGTGCCGTGGCATCACACAGCTCACAGCAACCTCCTCCTGGGCTTAGGCGATTCTCCTGCCTCAGCCTCCCAAGTAGCTGGAACTACAGGTGCCTGCCACAATGCCCAGCTATTTTTGATTACAGTTTGGCCAGGGCTGGGTTTGAACCTGCCACCCTTAGTATATGGGGCTGGCGCCCTACCCACTGAGCCACAGGCACCGCCCCAGAGTCTCACTTTCTCACCTTTTGTAGAGTGCTTTGGCGTCATAGCTCACAGCAACCTCAAACTCTTGGGCTCAAGTGATTCTCTTGTCTCAGTCACTAGTAGGTGGGACTACGGGCATGTACCACAATGCCCAGCTATTTTTTGTTGTTGTTGTTGCTTGTTTGTTTAGGAGGCCCAGGCCAGGTTTTAATCCACCAGCCCTGGTGTACTTGGCCAGCACCCTAAGGACTGAGCTATAAACACTGCGCCTCAATTTTTTTTTTTTTTTTGAGACAGAGTCTTACTCTGTCACCGGGGCTACAGGGCTGTGGCCTCAGCCTAGCTCACAGCAACCTCAAACTCCTGTGTTCAAGTGATCCTGGTGCCTCAGCTTCCCAAGTAGCTGGGACTGTAGTCACCTGCCCCATACTGGGCTAATTTTTCTCTATTTTTAGTGGTGATAGGGGTCTAACTCTTTCTGAGGTTGCTCTTAAAATCCTGAGCTCCAAGGAATCCTCCTGCCTAAGCCTCCTAGACCTAGAGTGCTAGGATTACAGGCATGAGCTGCTGTGTCCAGATCTAATGTTCTTAATTTTAGGCAACAGAAACTAATTCTGGCAACTCTAAGCAGAAAAGGAGTTTGTCAAAGCCCAGTCAGCATTAATATACACAGCAATGATTTAATTAAAAAAAAAAAGCCTAGTCAGTATCTGTCTTGTCACTAACTTTTTTTTTCTTGAGACAGAGTCTCATTGCCCTCAGTAGAGTGCTATGGTGTCACAGCTCATAGCACCCTCCAACTCTTTTTTTGTTGTTGCAGTTGTCATCGTTGTATGTCGCTGCCACTCTAACACCTGAGCTACAGACACTGAGCCAACACTGGGCTATTTTTAGAGATGGGGTCTTGCTGTGGTTCAGGCTGGTCTTGAACCTGTGCGCTCAGGGTAATCCATCTGCCACAGGCTCCCAGAGTGCTAGGATTACAGGTGTAAGCCACCTTGCCCAGCCTGTTTTTCCATACTTAGGAGAATGGAAGGAGGCACTTCTGTTTAGCCTAAGATAGGAATGAGAGGGGTGAGATGTGACTCCCAGGTGGACCCAGTGTTTTATTGCCAGATGGGTAATAAAAAAAGAGAGTGTCTGTGGTGCAGTTCACCACCCAGGGCTCCCTGTAGAATTAGGTTGAGGTGGCATTTAGCTGGAATCTCCAGGAGTTCAAAGTTGGAGAACTCTTTGAGCTGTAGAGCAGCCCAGGACCTTCTTCCAGGAAGGACTCAGGACTTGTTGATTTCATGGGGTCCTAGGTTTCAAAAGCAAGTGAAACAGAAAAGCAAAGGAGTAAGGAGGGGAGACCACAGCCATTGGTCTCAGCCACATCCCTGAGATCTGCCTTTGGAAGTAGAGACTGTGGAGCTAGGTGCTAGGGCCTGCCAAGCCCTCCCTCTGCACTGCTCCTCTGGCCTCAAGCAGGGATGGGAGACTCAGAGAGCTCATAAAATTCCACCATAAACCACCTTTAAGAAAAAAATGTAGGCTCGGCGCCTGTGGCTCAAGTGGCTAAGGTGCCAGCCACATATACCTAAGGTGGCGGGTTCGAATCCCCAGCCCGGGCCTGCCAAACAGCAATGATGGCTGCAACCAAAAAATGGCCAGGCGCTGTGGCGGGCACCTGTAGTCCCAGCTACTTGGGAGGCTGAGGCAGGAGACTAGCTTGAGCCCAGGAGTTGGAGGTTGCTGTGAGCATGATGCCATGGCACTCTACCCAGGGGGATAGCTTGAGGCTCTGTCTAAAAAAAAAAACAAAGAAAG
>CAUYTI010121315.1:0-31015 GCA_963575145.1 Galago senegalensis
CTGTCCCCCTGGGTAGAGTGCCGTGGCATTACAGCTCACAGCAACCTCCAACTCCTGGGCTCAAGCGAGTCTCTTGCCTCCGCCTCCCAAGTAGCTGGGACCACAGGCACCCGCCACAGCGCCCGGCTATTTTTTGGTTGCAACCGTCATTGTTGTTTGGCGGGTCCAGGCTGGGGATTCGAACCCGCCACCTTAGGTGTATGTGGCTGGTGCCTTAGCCGGTTGAGCTATAGGCGCCCAGCCCACACTTTCATATTTTAAGAAATTCTGCTTATATATATAATTAATGTTTCAGAGAATCTTTGTTCTTGTTCTCATAAACAGTCTAAAAGTATGGTTTGATACATGAATAGTAATAAAATCAAAGTGTGCTATTAAATACCATATATATATGAAATATATATTCAATGTATACGTTTGACCCTAGGTAAATATGTATTGATTCATGCAACCAGAAATGTTGTTTATGGTACCAGATTCAGCCCCCTAGAAACTCTGGCTCCTTAGGGTTCTAAGAATAGAATGTAGTGAGTAAAACTTAGGGCAATGTTAGTTATAATGCCACAGGAATCAAGCAATGGCCTGGTTCTAAGTGGGAACCAGGATTTTCTAAGTACAATATTAGGAACCATTCCTCAGTCTATTCCTGATTCTCACAGTAATCTCTCTCATTACCATGGCAACCCAATCATACCTGTGACAACCATATTCTGAGCCCCCATATTGGGCAAAGAGAACTAAAAACAAAATCTCTCATCCCAGAAAACCTCTCCATGAAGGCAATACCGTTTTATTTGTTGAATAATCATTATACTAGAATGTGATGTGTATGTCACAGGCAATCAGTTAAGAGATTGCAAAGAAATCGCCATTTTACATAGCTCAGCACATACAACCCATTACAGATAACGTTCTCAAGAGATAACTAGTCCTCAAGAAAGAGGATTTGACAGCACCCTTGTTCACACATAGTTCATCGTAGAATCACCTGCTAATTGAGGCGGCTGTGCTAATTAGGTTTATCCAGAGGAAAAAATAAACTTAGGTCTTCCACAGGAGGTAGTTTTCCCCCTTATTGTTATTTAGTTTTCATTGAGGTCAAAGAAGTCTTACTGTATAATGCCTAAGGTCACACGAGGCCATTATTAGCTTTGATGCTTGTTTATGTGGATGAAATAGCTATAGACATTTTAATTTCTACTTATCATATATTTTCTGTGTTCCTTTACAAGGGCGTCTCCCAACAAGTCTGTAAAGGATCATGCTTTTTAGTTGCCGCGTACTGATTACTAAGTGACAAACATTTACATGACTTATGTGCTCTCCCAGGAAACTATGATTTTCATACTTTAATCTCCATTTCCAAGCTTGGGAAACTGAGGCACACTATGGTAAAAGAGGCCACCCAAAGCTTTGTTGAGATTTAAGACTTTAACTCTAAAACTGTTTTATTAATCTCTGAACGCCCTCCCTTGGCGTAATCGGGACTTAGCGATGAGCGATGGTTATGTGTAAGACATGCAGTTGCAGCAATATGAACGCACGGTGGCGCTGCAAATTCGGCCGCAGTGTTCACAGCTGGATCATTTAATGTACAGATTTCTTTTTTTTCAAATTTCTCATTAACATAAGGGTACATAAGATTAGGTTAGTGCGTTTGGTTTGTAAGGCAAAGTCTGAGTTGTAATTGAGTCCATCACCCACGAGGTGTGCCATATAGCCCTACGTTGTACCCCTTAGGTGGGAACTTAGCGAGCCCCTGCCCTGCACGCAACCTAAAGGTAGTTTTCCAACTGGGAGCGAGCCAGTACAATAGTTAGTTCCTCCAAGTTTACAATCCAGCCGGCCTAGTGGGGGACACTAACGATAGGCAAGGATCACATGACGGTTTTAATAAAATGCGGTGGAGCACTGCAGACGCTAACAGTGTCTGGGAATCTGGAGTGGCCTCTAGGAGATCTACAAAGGTTTCTTCGATGAAGTTCCAATGTGAGAGCTCACTGAGGACATCGACTTCGAGGAAATCTAACAGCGAGTGTGAGGCCCTGCTGCTAGAAAGAGCTAAGCGTGCTTGAAGGACCGAGAGAGGCTAGCATGGCTGGAAGGAGCAAGACACAGCCAGGAGCTGCAGCTGGAGAGGTAGGCGGGGTCCGGCCGTGCTGGGTCTCGCAGAGCCGAGGTAGGAATTCTGGACTCTGTCTTGAGGCTTTTAAGTAAAGTGACCCGATCAGATTTGCATAACCAAGCACACATCCATCACACCAGGAGGGCACCCGGTTGCGGGTCACTCTGGAGAGTCCCACAGGCTTGACGCAGCACACAGCATGAGTAGCAGATCCGGTCTCAGGAGCTACCAAGTGACCTGTTCCCTCGCAAGAGGCTAAAATCAATCCTCTTAAGTACGTCTGTCCTGAGTTCAAGTAAACATGCTGGAAACAGCTAGGGAAGGTGTTTCAGGCTTCGAAAATCCTAGTGAAGAAGACTTGCTTAACGCATTCTTCTCCGTAGTGGTCCCGGCGCGCAGATGGGGAAGAAGGAGGGTGATGGGGGGGGCCGCCCCCAGGGGGCACAGGCGGGGCCGGGGGGCGCTGGTGGCCAAATCCCGACCAGACCACGTAAAGCTAGGCGGGCGGGAAACCAAGTTCATTGCGAGAGGTTCACACATTGGCCATATACAGCGAGGAAGGGAAAGGCTCGGCGAGGGCTGGGGTTCTGTGAAGCCCTGCGGGGACAGTCCCCTTTCTGGGGGCTCAGACGTTACCGGGGAACCACTTTGACGGACCGTTAACCACATAATTAGCTCTAACTCACTTTCCAAATCTACTGTGCCCAGGCTGCCCGGCCCTCAAGGCACGGCAGTCAGGTGCTCCCAGAGGACTGCGGTGGGCCCCTGTTAGACGCCTCCTCTGACCGTCCCCTTCCCAGGAGGGCAGAATCCACCCTCCTAAAGGCACTGCGCCTTAGAATTTGGGGGGCACCTGGCCCAGAAATCTAAGGTGCGGCGTCAGGTTAGACCCCAGCAACTGGAGCTGTGCCCAGACGGCGTGAGAGCGGAAGCAAGGGGCCACTAACGGTTCCCAAACGCCCGCGACAGCCCCCGCCCCGGCGGAGTCGGCGGGAGGGGACGCGAAGGGCGGGGCGGGCTGGGCAGCCCCGGTGACCCGGGCCGGGCCGCACGGGAGACCCGAGGCGCCGCCCCTCGCACCCAGGGGACGGCAGGGCTTTGACTCCGCGTCTGGGAGCCGAGGCCAGAAACTGGCTAGTTGAGCAGTTGGGGGCTCCGGCCGGCCGCGAAGCCCTGGAGAACACGCCTCAGGCAGACGAGGGAAAGTTTCCGGGAAGGAAGAAAACCTGAGGGGAACTGAGGAAAACTCCGCGGTCTCCAGGGCACGGCTCAGGACGCCGGCGCCGCTTCCTCCTCGGGGCAACAGGCTTGGACGTGTCTGGAGCTCGCGCGGGACACCGAGTCCCCGGGCCGAGGGCGGCGGCTGGAGGACCCGGCGCTGGGGGCGCTGACCGGCGCCCGCGCTTCCGGAGCCCGGCGGGCGACTTCCGGCCGCGGCGTAAACAAGGCCGGGCTGCGGGAGGCGGGGCGCGGGCTGCGGACTGAGGCTGCGGCGTCTCGGCCTCCGCCGCCCCTGGCCGCTCCGCTACCCGCAGGCGCGCCGAGCAGTCCGCGGCCGAGGAGGCCCGAGCGGCGCGGTCGCAGGCAGCGAGCAGGCCCCCGCCGCCCTCTGCGTGCTGCGCGCCGCCGTGCACTCGCGTCTCCTTTGTCTCCTCTCCCCGCGGAGCGGGCATTCCCGGGGAGCCGAAGAGCAGCCGCAAAGATGGCTGATGGCAACGAGGAGCTGCGAGCGGACGACTTGCCAGGGCCGGCCTTCGAGAGCTATGAGGCCATGGAGCTCGCCTGCCCAGCGGAGCGCAGCGGCCACGTAGCAGTCAGCGACGGGCGCCACATGTTCGTCTGGGGCGGCTACAAGGTCGGTGGCTGGCCGGGCTGCGACGGGCATCGCTCGGCAGTTACCCGGGTCCGGGTCGCGGCCAGGCGGGCAGGCCGGAGGGCTGCCGAGGGCGCTCCCCTCCTTGGGCTCTGCCCGTTCGCTCTTTTGCTTGCGGGCGGGAGCCTCCTCTGAGGTGTCCGAGTTCTAGGGCTGTTGTCACGCCTTGTGCTTGCAAAACCCGCCCCCCCCCAGCCCCAAAGTCACCATTGGAGAGTTATTCTGGGAAAGGCCAGGTGCAGGTTAACGGGAGGTACACGGGCAGTATGTGTTGGGAGTGCGAGAGGCGACGGTGTCACGCATACCGTTTATCGCGACTCCCGAGACAGACTCCGCTCTCTGGAGCCGGGGCCAGTTTGCCCAGTGGTTATGGGGTGGCCAATTTGTGGGAAGACCCCCTGGAATTCGGAAGGCCACAGGAATGGCCTCGGCCAGCCCTCCTGCCTGCAGTGGTCCAGTCACACCTGTGCGGATGGCATCACGCTATTGCGCGACCATTTCAGGGCTCTTTCCCTTCTGGTTTCAGCTGAGAAAAAATTGGAAAATTTTCAGAACACCCCTAATTTAAAAAATTAAGGAAATGCTCTACCAGTATCCGCAAAATCCCCAGCAACAAATCTTAACTACCGAGCACAGCTCTCCCCCTGCACTGCTTGTCGTAAACAAGTGATGAGTTACCAGCTGGAGCCAGCGCGTGTTTTCACCTAACCCCGAGCTGGGGGGTCCTCCGCAGGTGTCCACATAAAACCTTACTCATTATTCCTCTTACCCTTTTGCTTTTAGAGCTTCACAGTAACACTTCATATCCCAGAATTATCTTTTACTGGGGTGGCTCCAATCCATGATCCATTCCTACCACAAAATGCTGCTTTATTAGCCTTTTGTCTTAAAAATGTTCTCTTGGCTGGGTGCAGTGGCTCACTCCTGTCATCCTAGCACTCTGGGAGGCCGAAGCTAGTGGATTGCTTCAGCTCACAAGTTCAAGACTAGCCTGAGCAAAAAGCGAGACCCGGTCTCTACTTCTACTAAAAATAGAAAAACTGAGGCAAGAGAATCTCTTGAGCTCAAGAGTTGGAGGTTGCTGTGAGCTATGACGGTACAGCACTGTACCAAGGGCAACAGCTTGAGACTCTACCGAAAAAAAAAATTTTTTTTTTTCTCTTTCTCCCCAATCGCTTGAAATTTAGTTCACCACGCCAGTGCCTTGGACGACTTGCTTTGTGACTCTGGTAACAGGTTTCAGTTTATGGTACAGTTGAACTGATCAGAGTTGGCCATTTTTTTTTAGACAGCTCTCAAAGATAGCTGTCCTGACACCTGCAATCTTCAATGTTCTCCCAGCCCCCAACTAATAGGCATTTGGAGAGTATTTGGCAGGGGTATGGAACTGCAAGGAGGGAGGGGACAGGTACGGAGGGACCTTTATTAAAATGTGAATAATTCCCCTAGGGAAAAGCAAACCTCTTGGCCAGTCATACCTCAGTCTAAACCTCTTTATTCATAATTCCATTTGTAGAAATCAGCAACATTTAGAGAATGAGACTTTTCTTGGGGGTGGGAAGGGGGGTGCTAAGGTTGCCACAGTGAAGATTTCTGAAGGCCTGGGGCTGAGGCATGGAGGAGTGGCAGGATCCCTGAAGTCAGTGTTTCCCAAACAGCCTGTCCTCCCCCATTTTACCTCCTGAACCCTGAGAGTAGCCACAGAAGCCCTTGGAGATTGTCCCCAAGGCAATAACTTGGCCTCCTACACAATAGTGTTTTCCTCCTCAGGCCTGGCTGCTGACCTCCATGCCCGCTCCCAGCCTCACTTCCAGCCCTTCCCTATCACTGGTGGAGTGGGAAAGAGAAGTGCTTCCATGGCCATGCCTTTTTTCTTTATGTTTAATGTTCAAACCTTAGATTCTTTTTTTTTTTTTTTTTGAGACGGCGCCTCAAGCTGTCCCCCTGGGTAGGGTGCCATGGCATCACAGCTCATAGCAACCTCCAACTCCTGGGCTCAAGCGAGTCTCCTGCCTCAGCCTCCCAAGTAGCTGGGACTACAGGCGCCCGCCACAACGCCTGGCCATTTTTTAATTGCAGCCATCATTGTTGTTTGGCGGGCCCAGGCTGGGGATTCGAACCTGCCAACTTAGGTGTATGTGGCTGACACCTTAGCTGCTTGAGTCACAGGCGCGAGCCAAGCCTTAGATTCTTGACACCCATTTTCAGTGAACTGCAGTTGTCTACTGACATGTGTTGAAACTGTTTACAAGGCCAGGGAGGATCAAAGTCTAGAAATACCAGGCAGTTGTCAAAGTTCAGGGAAAGGATGGAATTCTTTACATTAGTTGCTGAATAACCTGGGGCAAATTACGTACCTCCCTAAAAAGAAAAACCCCATTTTTTTGGTAATGGCAACTACTTTTTAGGGTTGTTGTGAAGATTAAATAAAGCAATCCACAGGTAGCAATTTGTCAGGAATTAATACCTGAAGGGAAATGGAGCAGAACAGGGAACTTGAACTTTTTGCATATGGACTTAATATTTGCAAATTTGCAGTTCCGCCCTCTGCTGCTGCTTAGAGAAAATTAGTGAAGTGAAAGCTTGGCTAGATAGCCATGTGGGTCAGGCACTTACAGTAACCTGCTACCCGTGACAGGCAATCTCTAAGTGACACAACTGAACCTCATACATTGGTCTGTTCAGGATGGTGGTCTTAGAGATTTCTTAACTTCTTGCAGTATTGAAGTTTGCAGTTATTATATGAAAAATTGGAATTAAGAGCTACTTTAAGCTTTACCTTTAGTATGTGGCACGGTCAGGGAAGATCATGTATATGATAAAATTTTAAGACCTATTTAACTTTTCATAAAGTTAACTAGCAATTTTATAATTAGTATCTCAAATGAGATAAGGAAAAGTACAACAGTGCCTCTTTAAAATGTCAGTTATTCTTAATGTGTATTTTTTTATTTTCTTAGAGTAATCAAGTCAGAGGATTATATGACTTTTATCTACCTAGAGAAGAACTATGGATCTACAACATGGAGACTGGAAGATGGTAACTGGATACTGGGGGGGGGGGGGACTAAAACATTCCAATAAGGTTTCAAAGGAAAATGTTGTAAAATCCATTGTAATGCATATAATTATTTTAATTAAGGATGCCAAGCTATCTGTATATTCTGAAAACAGTATTCTGCAAGTTTAGCTTAGCTAGTAAGCTTAGTTACTTTAGTGTCTCTTTAGAAATAGCTATAATTACTGCTTATATGACCTCAGAATAAATTTTTGTTCAGAGCTCTACAAATAAATTATCATAATATTAAAACAGAGGTACTGGCTTCAGATCCTGGAAAGATAGTAAAAGCTCTACATATATGCATGTACTTTCAAGACATTGTAAGTCTTGTCATATAGTATCTTGAATAAGAAAAGGATTTTAGATGCTAGACTTGTTAGATTTTAGTTTTAGAAATTTTAGCTGCTAAAAATAAAGGTGGTATTCTATTTTCATGAGCTATGTAATTAAATCCCTTTAAAATATGTTAAAGTATATTCTGTTTAAATTTGTCTTTTCTGTAAATTGGAGAAAATTTGAAAGTATCTTTAGCTGATCTCCTAACAGTGGTAGTCAAGAGTATGTACTTGGAGGTCAGGTGCTGTGGCTCACACCTGTAATACTAGTACTCTGGGAGGTTGAGGTGGGCGGATTACCTGAGCTCACGAGTTCCAGACCAGCCTGAGCAAGAGCAAAACCCCCTACTTCTAAAAATAGTGGGGCATTTTTAGAAGTAGCTACTTGGGGCTCGGCGCCTATAGCTCAACCGGCTAAGGCGCCAGCCACATACACCTAAGGTAGCGGGTTCGAATCCCTAGCCTGGACCCGCCAAACAACAATGACGGCTGCAACCAAAAAACAGCCAGGCGTTGTGGCGGGCGCCTGTGGTCCCAGCTACTTGGGAGGCGGAGGCAAGAGACTCTCTTGAGCCCAGGAGTTGGAGGGTGCTGTGAGCTGTAATACCACGGCACTCTACCCAGGGGGACAGCTTGAGGCTCTGTCTAAAAAAAAAAAAAAAAAAAGAAGTAGCTACTTGGGAGGCTAAGACAAGGGAATCCCTTGAGCCCAGGAAGTCTGAGGTTGCCGTGAGCTATGATGCCATAGCACTCTACCAGGGGCAACAAAGTGGGACTCTATCCAAAAAAAAAAAAATTTTCTACCTGGTAGAATTTTGTTTCTCAAAATGCTGGGTTAGCCATGTTTGAGGATTGACAAAGTAGTTTTCTCTATGGCTTGCTCTGTGATAACTGTATGCTTTAAACATTTTATTCATTGTAGATCTCAGACCTGGAATAGTCCCACTTGTTTTCAGAGTTAAACTAAAAATAAATATACATAGCAAATCAATGTTAGTATGAACTATTTGTTAATCTTTTTCTAGAGAATTGGAAATTTATAATTGTATTCCTTTAAAAGGCGAATTTTACATACATATGTATGTATATATTTTACTTAAAGATAAGGCCAGACATAGTGACTAATGCCTATAATCTTAGCATTTTGGGAGGTAGGAGGATCTCTTGAGGCCAGGAGTTAAGACCAGCCTGGGCAACATAGCAAGTCTCTGTCTCTGCAGAAAAATTAATCAAAAAATAAAACTTCAAGCTTAGCAAAGATAAAGTGATACTGTGTCTGACAGTGTGAGCAGAAGACCTTAAGTGTACTATTAACATTCTGAATCTTCTATTTCTTGATTAAAATTTTTAGATTCAGAATGACTACATACACTCAGAGGAGTGCCTGGCACATAGTAAACACCACTTAAGTCCTGACACAAAGGGCTGTATCAGATGGGTAATAGAATTAATCTGCCAGGTAACTGAATTAATCTACTTAAAAACAAAACAACTACTTATGCCCATGTAAACAAAAAGCAAACAGTTTAGTTTGAGAAAACTAAAATGGCATGTTCCTGGAATATGAAACTTAGGCTTTCAGAACCTTTAATTCTGCCTATACACATAGCTGGCACTGCCTGTGGATGGGTAAAGAGGGAAACTCATATTGCATTTCCTCCCTTTTGGTAAACTTACTTATGTTCAGTTTTTACCCCCCTCAGGAAAAAAATTAACACTGAAGGTGATGTTCCTCCTTCTATGTCAGGAAGCTGTGCAGTGTGTGTAGACAGGGTGCTGTACTTGTTTGGAGGACACCATTCAAGAGGCAATACAAATAAGGTTGGTGTTTCCAAGAGTTATGGCTCAAGTTTATTCTTAGATTCCTAAGATTAGCCCTCCACGTATTTCTCTCCCAGTTAAGATTATTATATGAATTTCACTATTTTGTCTACTGGTCTGTACTTACCGAGGCCTTTTGTAAAATCAACTTTTGTTGGTCACTATGTACATTAACTTTCTAGGCTGTTTTTGTGTTCTTCTTTGTAGCTAATGGTTCTCTTAGAATCCTTAAGTGTAGATTAACACAGACAAAATTTTACATGTTAACATTCTAAAAATATGGCATCATAAGAAAACTCTTAATTGATTTAGTCAGTATTTTTTTCCAAACAGGAAAAGTTGTCACTGTCTCCTTCAGGCCAGTAAAAGAACCTTTCTGCATTCAGTCAGAAAGGGACATGTGACACATGGGCAGACTCTAACCAATTCATTTATCTGGCAACTTAGTAAGCACCTTATATGCTGAGCACTTGGTGGTACACTGGAGAGAAATGAAAGAACAATATGATCTCTACCTATCAGAGCTCACATTCTAGAAGGGACACATATAGTAAGTAAACTGTTACAACAGCATCTAGAGACAAAGAACCTGATATCTAGGACTAACTTAGTAAATATCATTAAATCTTAGGAGTCCTTGACATTGTATAGGATCACTCAAACGTAATTTTTGAAAGTGAAAATGGAAGGGCTAGTCTAGATGTTGAGATATAAGCAAACTCTGTCTTGTTTTATGGAAATGCCAAGTGATTCTGCAGGTGGAACATACAGCTGTGATGGTTTCAAGCTATGCTCCTAGAAACTAGGGATTTGAGACGTCTTGGGACACTGCAGGGAAGAGGACATGGTGTGGGTGGGGTCCAGGCTGCCGTTCCCTCCATTTAAACAAGTATGCCTCCACTGCTGTTTCCATACATTGAGCTTTTGTTTAATATTTTGTTTGGAGAAAGTGTTGTCTGCCTAAAAGATTTTATGAGGCACATCTCATCTATAGGTTGTAGTTGAGCTATGTATTTTTCATAGCCAATGGGGAGAAAAATAACTATGATGCAACTTAAGGAATCTTGGGAAGGAGAGAAATTGTGGTTTTAGGGGGTGATCATGGGTTACTATGTCAAATGGGGTTGAGTGTTTTAAGTTTGACAGAAAAGAAGCTTGAGTGTTGTAGGAGTAAAAACTATACATATATAAAATGGTAGATACATTCAGTCACCTGGATGCAAATCCTTTGAAGGATGCTCTTAGAGTTAAGTAGGCACTGAAAACATATCTATTAAATTGAAGGAAGAATTGCTAAACCTGACATTTTTGGTAATGTGATCCCAATACCCATAAATTAGATCAGTACTACTCAAAAGTGCCTATCTAAGGCAAGGTAAAAAGTTTGTACAAGAATGTAAATGAATGTACTGATTCCTTCATCAAAAAGATGTGGCTATGGGGGGAAAAGAATTAGCTGAACCAGGAGTGCGCTTAGTGACCTGGGATATTTACATTGTGTCTGTGTCAAGTTCCTAATCTAGACTGAAATCAGTCTAGCAGCCAGTCTGCAGTCACAATTTCAGTAGCACTGAATTAGACGGCATTCTTATTATCATAAATCACAGTTAAAATTAAGTGCTAACACTGAATTTTTTTCACAGAACCAAATCTAACTGAACCCTTTGCTTCTCGCAGTTCTATATGCTGGATTCAAAGTCTACAGACAGAGTGTTACAGTGGGAAAGAATTGATTGCCAAGGAATTCCTCCATCATCAAAGGACAAACTTGGTGTCTGGGTATATAAAAACAAGTAAGTTAGCATCAGTGCAAGTTTGGGTTTTCTGTGGAAATATTTACCACTCGGGTATCCCTAGCCAATAATAAGCATTGAACATACCTCACAGGACCCATATGAAGATTAAGTGAATTAGCAACACATCCATAAAAGCATTTAACCATTTTCACATATACAAGTGTACCTTCTTAATTCATACCATAAACCAAAAATAAAAACTCCTTGTGGCCTATCCTTTGGATGTTTGAATTTTTAATGTCTTATTTTTAATCAAACAGGTTAATATTTTTTGGAGGGTATGGATATCTACCTGAAGACAAAGTACTGGGAACTTTTGAATTTGATGAAACATCTTTTTGGGTAAGTGAAGTTTCTAATGGCCTATGTTGAAATACATTTTTTGTTTGCTAGTAGTTTTGTTCATTTTTCCTTGTAATCAGGTGGGCTATATAATTTTATAAACATTATTATAAAATAACTTAGATTCTTATTTTTGGTAGAACTCAAGTCATCCAAGAGGATGGAATGATCATGTACACATTTTAGACACTGAAACATTTACGTGGAGCCAGCCTATTACTACTGTGAGTTACTGAAGAACAGTGAGTCATTAAAGCAAGGCCACTTAGAGGAGGAGGGGGACACACGCAGTTGGTGGTGTATAAATTTGAGTTTATTCTTGTTTTCTGGGAAAAGATCCATAGCTTAGATTATTCTCAAGGAATCTGGAACTCAGAAAAGTGTTAACATGAATTGAGTAACCTAGTGACCAGTTTCATGGAAGCCAATTTTTCTGGGGGTAGGAAGTGGCCCACCTCCCTGGCTTAGGGGGTTGGGGACCACAGGTCTAATAGATGTTGAGAGGTAGCAGCTAGCTGCTTATACAGGTTGTGTTCCTTATCTGAAATGCTGAGTGCGAGATTGGAACTTAACATTACTAAAATATTAGATTTCTTTTCTCCCTGACACAGATATTATAAAATGTACTGGCCTTTATTTTAAAATAAAGATTAAAAAATAAAGCAACCTTTGTTTTATTAACCAGCCCATTCATTAACACATCTCCACAATTCCCAGTTTTGTTAGCTCTCAGTACTGTTGCTAGAAAGTCTGCACTTCAGCTTTTAAAAGCTCAAGTATCTCAGATCGTCTTATCCCATATCCAGCAAAGCCTGGTATTTCCTCTCCATTTATGAAAACGTGCTCATTTATCACATTGCTTGTGCAACTTTTTATTTTTAACAGGGTAAAGCACCTTCACCACGTGCTGCCCACGCCTGTGCGACTGTTGGGAACAAAGGCTTTGTGTTTGGCGGCAGATACCGAGTGAGTAAACGAATAGTTTCAGTGACTTGCTTTTGAATTCTTCAAAATAGTAACAATTTAATTATCCTTTTGTAGGATGCTAGAATGAACGATCTTCATTATCTTAATCTGGATACATGGGAGTGGAATGAATTGTAAGTATCATTCTTTAAGAATGTAATAACATTCTTTAAGTTATTTAGAAATTTTTCCTAAAAATTTTCAGATTTTTTTACCCTTTTCCTTATTAGTGTATAATACACTTCTGTAACTATGATATAATCAAGCATGATTACTAAGTCCTTAAAGAGTTTTGTTTCCAGTTCCTTTAACTGTATGCTAGGCACATAGCATATGCTCAATTTTTAGCTGAAAAAGGTCTAAAGTTGACTCTTTGAAAAAAAATCGTTCAGTATACAGCATACAGTTATTAAAAGTTTTTAAAGTCTTTTCATAATTCTATATAAATTTTAAAAGAAAACTTCATTGTTTTTCTGTGTTACATATAGTAGCTGATTTTAATCACAGATACTGTAACTTAGCCATTATTTTCAGAATTCCCCAAGGAATATGCCCAGTTGGCCGATCTTGGCATTCACTAACACCAGTTTCTTCAGATCATCTTTTTCTCTTTGGAGGATTTACCACTGATAAACAGCCACTAAGTAAGTCCTTTAAAAATATAATAATGAAATCATAAATCATCCATATAGAAAAATAGCTGAAAACCAGATAGATGTACTAGAGGGCTTACAGGGTCAGTTGGAAGGTTTGTTATTAATCCTGCTTATGTAACACACATATAATTGTATATACTATGATATATTTCCATTCTGCCTAGTAAAGAAATGACCTACAGTACTTAAAAAATCCAAAGGGTGGTAAGATGCCAAGGATTTACCTGGTTAATTGAGGAGGGAGAGGTTCAGTGCCATGGCTCACATCTGTCATCCTAGCACTCTGAGGCTGAGTCAGGTGGATTGCTGGAGCTCACAAGTTAAGAGACCAGCCTGAGCCTGAGTAGGGAGACCCTGTCTCTACTAAAAATAGAAAAACTAACCATGTATGGTGGTAGGTACCTAGAGACCCTTCTACTTGGGAGACTGCAGCAAAATCTCTTGAGCCTGAGAGACAGAGGCTGCTGTGACACCACAGCACTCTACCAAGGACAACAGAGTGAGAATCTCTTAAAAAGAAAAAAAAAAGTGAAGAGGGAGAAAAAGGAAATATACTTTCTGTATCTACTCATGATCTATTCCTTTACTTGCTAAATCTATGCCCTTTTAAGTTTTTAACAGAATAACATCATTTTTCTGTTTCAATCAGGTGATGCCTGGACTTACTGTATCAGTAAAAATGAATGGATACAGTTTAATCATCCTTATTCTGAAAAACCAAGGTATGAACTATTTGAAAGGTAATTCTTATATTGAGTATATATAAGACTGCTAAGACCTGAAGTCATTCTTATTTACAAAAATTTTAACATTCACTTCTCAAAAGAAAACCAATGTTATCCTAGAAACACATGCTTTCCTTCCCATCCTCTGTGTATAAAGAATAGGGCTGGGGGTGGTGCCTATAGCTCAGTGGGCAAGGAGCTGGCCACATACACCCAGGCTGTTGGATTTGACCTGGCCTGAGACAGCTAAACAGTGATAACTGCGAAAATAGCCAGGCATTGTGGTGGGTGCCTGTAGTCCCAGCTACTTGGGAGGCTGAAGCAAGAGAATCGCTTAAGCCCAAGAGTTTGAGTTGCTGTGAGCTGTGACGCCACGGCACTCTACCAAGGGCAACATAGTGAGACTCTGAAAAGAAAAAAAAAATAGGGCTGGATTTTCATTTTTGCTTCTTCCTGCCATTATGAAGTTGCTGATCTAGTTAAAAATCTATAACCACACTTTTTACAGGAGTTGAACTGCATCTAAGTTTATCACTAAAAAAGGGTAGGCTGAGGGGAGAAGACTGGCATTTTAAAACCTAGAATAGTGTACATATTAAAAAAAAGAAAACAGATCAAGAACTGTTGATCAGATTAGCAGTAGCAGCTGTCTAACAAAAATTAAGAAGTTGAATCATCCAAAAAGAGCTTAAACATTGATAGTCATTTCTCTTGTTAATCTTAAAAAGAATTGCTAGAGGAAATACTAGTCAAAACTGATATTCAAAACACATTTAGATAGTTCAGCCTGCATTTTTTTCTCCTAGGCCTCTAACCCAAGTGCAGTCATGGCCTCCTAAGATTTCATTTGCAAAAATATCTTTCCATAGAACTACCAGGCTTTCAGAATCAGCATCCCTCAGGTGTTCTATGTAAAACCAAGTGTCCATGTCTGTGGAAAGAGACATGTATACTACTTAGCTCCCTTAAGATTTTTTTTGCTAACAAGGACCTAGAACAGATCATTTGGTTCAGTCTCTTCACTGCATGAAAGAGGGCAAGACCAGAGAGAAAAAAATAAGATAAAATACATTTGTTTTTAAGCTTTTGCTTCTTTTCTAAGATATTTACTTAACAACTGTGATGTTTTGGTCTGAGCTACCTTAAGATCTCTTAACTCTTTTCTATATAGTGTATGTGATCACTTTGGTGGTTTGGGTAACTTCAACCTGAAGTTTTTGTTCTAAATGCAGGTTATGGCATACAGCTTGTGCCAGCGATGAAGGAGAAGTCATTGTTTTTGGTGGGTGTGCCAACAACCTCCTTGTCCATCACAGAGCTGTAAGTAACACTTCATACCATTACCGAAACTGACTGGGAAAGCCCTGTTTAATGTGCTCTTCATATCTATTTTTCAGGCACACAGTAATGAAATACTTATATTTTCAGTTCAACCAAAATCTCTTGTACGGTAAGTAACTTTTCACCTGGTACTTAGATTATTTTACATTGTGTTTCTTAACATTTAAGGGCAATAACGCATCTGTGTTGATAGTTCCTATGAAAATCTTTAAAGAAAAAAAGGTGGATTTTTTTTTGGTAGTTGAAATGAATATACTTCAAAACAGTAAAATGAGATTATTTTTCTCTTCTTGTCTATTTTCAGGCTAAGCTTAGAAGCAGTTATTTGCTTTAAAGAAATGTTAGCCAGCTCATGGAACTGCCTTCCAAAACACTTACTTCACAGTGTTAATCAGAGGTTTGGTAGTAACAACACTTCTGGATCGTAGATAATGCCTCTGATAACCCTGCATGGACAGCAGACCTATACAAGTCAGAGTGGCATCATTTGTACAATTATATGCATTGTTGTAGTTTTGCTGCTTTTTGGGTTTAAAGTGCATGTGAATGGCCTAGAGAACCTATTTTTGTGTCTAAAGTTTACAATAAATGTATTTAACACCAGTAGCTGTCCTCAATTAAAAGTAAAAGTAAATTAATGCTTGGGCTAAATTTTTATACCCAAAGAATGTATTACATTTCCTTTTTGGTAACTTTAGGATATACATCTGTAGAAACATTATACTAACCAGTCTTACCTTCAGCAAAATGGTGACGTTATTTTTTAAAAACATTAAAATTCATCTATTATATAGCCTAGCATCATAAATAAAACACAAAGAGGTTTTTGGTTGTTTTTTTTTAGCATCAGAGGGACCAACAACTACATAGTACCCGTATACTCAGATGTGGCTATTTTGACTACAGGGAGCTACTGAAGTGCACTTTGGAGATTGTATTAGTATAGGTTAAGATGTTTGCAACATGCTAGGATAATTACTAGAGGTAGAAATTAAAATGGTACAGAACTGAATGAGATTACCAAGAAGAAATTAACATGTTAAGACTAAAGGTACATAAATACATGGAAATAACACCAGTGTCTTCTAGGAGTTATATCTTAGGCTGAATCATCAGAATTGTTTGTATTTTACATCTGTCTGGTCTAATGCTTTTCTGACAAGTGTAGGTGAAGGCAGAAAAAAATCCACTTCAACATTTGGGGTTTTCAAGACACAATATAAATGTTCAACCACCCCATGCCCAATACAAACCCTTGTGATTGCCCTGTTTTATTTATAGATATATATTTTAAATGTTATGTACAATAGACTACTAAGTCAGTAGTGTAAGAAGTAGAGCCACTTCACTGTTCCATTTCTATACATCATGAAATGAGCACTAAATATTAACCTTCCAAATTTCAAGAAAACGTAGGAGAATAACTACAGATGTACATAATTAGCATTTAACTTTCCACAAGTATTTTAGGAAATCCTATCATAGACAGTGCTTCCTCTGTATAAAACTGGGGGAAAAAAAACAAGAATTAAGTCCTTTTGGCGAATACAGCAAGGCAATGTTTAGTTCATTTTTAAATGCATAAGTCTTGTTACAGGGTCTTTTCATCTTTGAACTTCCGAAAGGCTATAAAATTGGCTCTTCTCAAATATTTTAGGATTTCTTTTCAGCTATTTCCTTTTTACATTCAGAAGATTGGGTGCAGATACTTTCACTTTGCCCGGAATGTTTCTTGATAAATCTGTATCCTAAAAAAAGAAAATTGCTGAATGTCTTCACATCCTATATGGTCAAATGTATTTCTTTTGTGACAATTATGTATACCATGGTGTCAAAAAAAGGTATTTCTAAAAACTGTAGCTGAAATGATTTTACTTATTTCACTGCTTTCAGTAAGATAGCATTTTCTACAAAAATGGTAGCAAATGCTAACAAATTGTACAGCCAATCTCCATGTCCCTTTTCTGAAGGAAAACTTTACCTTTACACTGCGGAATAAGTCTTTTTCTCTTGTTGTTGCTTCTTTGGAATGCATGAAACTATTTAAGGCTGTTTTTGCAGCTGTAAATAGGAAACAAAGAATCTTATTTCTGTTCAGTCAATTAACTGTTTAAAGTAACTAAAAAAAATTTTTTTTAAGTACCTTTTCCCTTTTTCTGAACTCCAGGAGTAAGTTTCACTTTGTATCTTTAAAAAGAAATTGCGTATGTTACTAAATGGAGATTACAAAACACTTGGTAACAGTCATACAAATGGTGACTTACTTATAGTTTGCCATGGTGGTATAAGGGGCACATATGGGAATGGCAAACAGCAGTATATCTTCAGGATTTGGCTGGCCTGTCAAAGAATCAAATAGATTTTCCTGAAAAGGGAAAACAAAAATAATTATAACAAGTCTTAAATGCTAAAACAATATTTTATCCATTTCTGATAGACATAGAGTCTAAATAAGTACTTATGCTCTGCCTTAAAGTTCCCAAGAGTTGAAGACTAGTGTTTAAATACATTATTCTTTACTACTTTATTTCTGCTTAGCATAGAAATGAAAACAATGACATTCAAAATACCACACATAGATACACTAAGAGAGAAGTGGGGAAATTTGGTGAATATTACCTAAGTTGCAGAAAACTACTATGCATATAAAGGATAAACAGTAGTGAAATATATATGAAAATATATTTAAGGCCCACTGCTTGAAAATGGGACTGATATACTAACTAGTCATGGTTCTTGGAAGTTCTACCCCTCCAAACACTGGGCAATGTCTGTAAACAGTTCTGGCTGTCACAGTGAGGGATAGGTGAGAGGGCAGAGGTGCTACTGGCATCTGTAAAGGCCAGAGATGTGGCTAACCATTTTATAATGCATGGGACAGCCCCCCACATTAACCACTTCATGTTAATAGTGCCAGAGTTTGGAAATCCTGGGCTAGAATAGCCTTTTCTTTTCCTATTCTCGAAGAAGAAATCCCAGGGCTTCTTAAACAGTTGCATACCAATTTGGGGGTCAGAAATATGTGAAAACAAACAGATCCCTGACCTCTCCCACCCACCGCTGTTGGTACACGACTGTAAGAGTTCTCGCTTGGTAGGCTGCCCAAAAAATTGCCCCTATCTAACAATATGAGTAAACTTAAGATTCAAGACAAAATGCTTGGTGCTGATAGTGCCAAGCTCTGTGCCATAAAGTTTACTAAATGCTTTTAACATATTTTAGTTCTTGAAACAAGTCTGCCCTGACAGTTATTGCCCCTATTTTTCACATACGGTAACTGAGGCACAGAATGTTTCGCAGTTTACAGTTAGACAGGGGGTCCGTGAAGCACGTGTGCAGTATTACACTGCACACGAACTTTATGGACACCCTGTATATACAAAGTTGGGACTAAAACCCACAGAGTTTGACTCCACAACCTAAAGTCTTGGCTTGGCTTTTTACATTTTAGTTACTTGTATATCAAACATTCTCAGGACTAGATTGCAATGAGAGTGCTGTAGTAGGAACCCAACACGAAATCATACCTCATTTCCCTGCTGATCCAGATCTTGCTCTTCCTGTTCCAAACACAAAATAAAAGCTATAACTTAATATGAAATTCCACACCATTAAACCATGAGTAGAAAGAAACAGTGATATACCAAGACTCATATATATTTCACAGGATAGGAGCCCCAGGAAGTATTCAGTGTCCCAAGACACTGACATGCATTCGTGTGTGTGTGTGTGTGTGTGTGAGAGAGAGAGACTGAAAAAAGCAATAAGCAATGCAATTCAAAGAGGGAAAGGATGGTTTTCCTGATATGTGGGGGAGTGGGCAGAAGGGATCCTAAACTTTCATGTAAAACATATACTACAGAAGTCAAAAGTTGTAGGGATCATTTGAAATGACAACTAAGGGGGAGGGAGGACAATTCTGGTAAATAAGACTTTTATTTTTAAATTGCTATTCAACAGTTTTCAGGGTAAATTTTTTCCATAATAAGATGGCTTAATTTTCTTTGCTTACCTACATAAGAAAAATACCTGGAGATAACTTACTGTCTTACTCTGTTTAGGCTGAATAACTTAGATTGATTAATTGTATCAGATGAAATCGGGTGCGTTCAGGGTGGTATGGCCGTAGACTGATTAATTATATCAACAACAGAAATTTCCTTCTCAGTTCTGGAGGCCAGAAAGCCCAAGGTCAAATCATAGCAGCTTCAGTTCTGCTGAGCCTCCCAGCGATGGTGCCTAGTTGTTGTGCCCTCACACAGTGAAAGGCATCCCTTCAACCCCTCTGTAAGAGCACAACCTACACCTCCTACTATTACATTAGGTATGTAGGCTCCAGGATAGGAACTTTGCAGGGATATCAACAGAATGTTCATAATTAACACCTCTAATGAATATTTATGAGTAAAAGGCTTACAGTAAATTACACAACATGGGAATAGTGTAAATATTTGAGCACTGAAATAAGTTTTGGGATTACTAAACAACACTGTTCAGCAGGAAAAATCCCCCTAAGTACTATCTGGAATATACTAGAATATGAGCACGTAATTACTCCTCAAGATTTAACTGAAAATAATGCTGGTGATGAAAAAAATTTTGATTCAGCCAGTATCTTAAAGTTATTAAAATAGCTCAGAATATCAAGAAGATGTTCATATCCATGTAAGAAGGTATATATAAGACTGGGCTTCTACTCTTGGCTATTAAAACAATTATTCAGTCTTAGTTGGAAAAATACTAACTTCTCACTGGTTTTGCAACAAGCACATTAACTGTATACCTATTTTCAACATTAAGTAAAAATATAGTAAAAATTCCTACATTTTCAAAAAGCCTCCAGAAGTGAAAATTTTCCATTCACCTTCAAGACAATTTTAAGTCTTTGTTTTAATTTCACTAAGTCAGTTTCCCACCACAAAGTCTCTTCATAAAATTATTTTCTAAAGGCTTGTGATAAATTTTTTATCAGCAGTTAACACTGCCATTATTATGCTTTAGATGATGCCATTTTAATCTTTCTGGCTGTACTGCTTCTTCATGAGGTTCCATTCAGAATAGGATTACCACTTGTCCTGGTTTTAGCACTTTTAAGTCCCAGGAATCCTGGAATGGTTGGGCACCCTGACAAAGCAGCAAAGCCCACGTATGTAACAGCCTTACCTTTTCATCATGTGGATCATCTACAGCTAAATCTTGTAATTCATGAGTTACAACTTCAAGGAATGGAGTTTCTTTCTTAATGCTGTCAGAAACCCTCTGCCCACTTCTGGGTTTCTGGGGCTGTTTTTTTATAGGTTCATCCTTTGTTTTTCCTTTTTTTCCCTTCTTCCCTTTTTCTTCTTTATTTGAACCTGCAGACTTTAATTCATAGAGGAAAGATCAGTTAACATCAGTATTTTCAATACTGTCAATATTTTAACAAAAATATATTGAAAGCCTATCATATGGTAGGTGGTGGGCTGGATGTCCAAGGAAAAGGAAAAGAAATGTTTTAGATGTGACATACCCCCAGCAATTTCATAATAAGTTCCCGTTCTTCTTCATCTTGGTCTTTGTATTTTTCCTTCATTTTTTTCATTTTACTCTATAAAATCAGAAGATTTTGGTTAGAAAACTTTGATAAAAATTAGCAACAAATACATATAAAGAAAAGGTGCTTCTTTACTCCCACCAAAAATGCTTATTGAATAAGTTATAAGGTTAACCATTATAATAAATAATGTGGAGGCTACAAAAATAGGCCACAGTCCTCACCTAGATACAGAGGGATAAATTAACAAATTAAATACTGTAAGAAAAGTAAATGGGTAATGTCAAAACATTTTCAGTTTGAGCAAGAAATGTTGAGAAGAAATAAAGGTAAAACTTGAAAGCAAGAGTAAAAAGAACAGGAGAGAGTAGTATTAACATAGGAGCAAGTCACTGCCTTTAGTTGGGAGTCAGGGTACACACAGGAGAATAGGAAACAAAAATGCCAAAGGTAGGCTGGGCACTTGCATGTAGAGATTCTTAAGACTGAATTTTATCCAGGAAATCAGTGATTCTTTACTCTGATTACACATTCAAATCACCCTATGGCAGGGGTGTCCAACCTGTGGTCCAAGCCACATGCTGATTTTGTAATGACTTTATTGCTCATCTGTGATGTCAGATATCACCAAAAGTATGCAGGGAACTTTCTTTTGCTAATCAGCTTTCATTAGTGTTTGTGTATTTAATGTGTGACCCAAGACAACTCTCATTCTTTCAATGTGCAACAGAGGAAAAAAGATTGGACATTCCTGCCAGGGGTTTTAAACTACAAACATCTAAGTTCCACCTCTATAGAGTTTTGTCTTGATTTAATTGTATTACCTAGGGCCCAAGTAATAAATTTCTAAAATTTTAAAGATTTTCTTAAACAGGACACAAACACTGTAAAAGAAAGGTACATCAACCTTCATTAAAATTAACAAGTAACCATACAGTGGCAAGTTTGTGAATTTAATTGTCAGACCTTGTATTTAGAAAGGACAAAAGTGAGCCTTCTAGAAAGCTAGAAACAGTTCAAGTATCTTGATCAGGGTGGTGGTTTCACAGATAGACATGCAAATTAAAACTGTCAAAAAATACTTTTACAAAAGTGGAAACAGGTAGGCCCCAAAGTGTGAAAAGTACTTGCAATGTAAGTCCAATAAAGGACTTCTATTCGGGATTACTAAGAACTTCTATGCATCAATTAGAAAAATGAGACAACCCAACTTTTAAAATGAGCACTTCAAAAACAGAATATTCAAAGATGTAATAAACATGTAAAATAAAGCCAAAGTGCGTTATGAGTATACACATAAATGACTAGAGAAACAAACCCTGACAACACCTAGTGTCAGTGCGGATGCGGAGCAGCCAGAACTCTCAAGACGCCACTTGGTGGGAAACTGATACAGGTACTCTGAAAAACTGGTTGGAAGTATCTAATAAAGCTGATAAAGTATCCACCAAATTCCACTCCTAGGCATACTGAACAAAAATGCATATTTGTGGACCAAAAAGACAGGGGGATACTAAGCACACTAGGTCTGACAATTAAGTTTGTGAACTCCAAGAAAGTGCTACAAACCTTTCTGAGTAGCACTACAGTAACCTTTGAAGTGGGTGACTTCCCCCCATTGGGAAGTTGTACACTGACACCAGGGCCTAGTCCACCCTTCAAAGCAATTCTGGGACGTTTTTTCTAGAATGGCCATCAAAGCTATTATCATATTACCCTTGATGTCCTGCATGTCTTCCTTTCAATATTTCCTTTATCTTCAGTAAAGAAAAAAATCACTGGGGGCAAGGTCAGGTGAGTAGGGTGTTCCAATAAAATTATATACTGGCTAAAAACTCTCTCCCGGACGGTGCCATGTGATATGGTGCACTGTTGTGATACAAGAGTCATGAATTGTTGGCCAAGATTTTTGTTAAGATTTTCCTGTTTATTAACATTTACTTGGTCTGCTATGCTTTTCACAGTCCATGACTCTGACACACAATTTGACAAATGTTTCCTGTTTTTGTCAGTTCTCATTATTTTACACCCTTATGTCTCTTTATCAGTTACACGTTCTCTCTCCTCAGACCGTTTAGTCCATTTATACACTGCCATTTTTCTTCATTGCATTATTCTCATCAACTTGAACTAACATGCCCCTGATTTCACTTCCACTCTTGCCAAACCAGAAACTTGAAAATGTCTGTTTGTTGCTCTAATTCAAGCTCTGACATTGTTGCAACAGCATGCCAAAACACAGAATACTGCATACCACTCAGCATACACCGCCATATCCTGACATGAACACAAGTGAGACGCTGATATACTGAGGTTATGAAACCTTACAGAGTTGTCTGTACAGTGCTGCCAATGTGACCACACACTGGCAAGTTTGTCAACTCAATTGTCAAACCTTGTATTTAGAAAGAACAAGAGTGAGCCTTCTAGAAAGCTAGAAACATTCCAAGTACCTTGATCTGGGTGGTTTCACACATATATATGCATATAAAAATTCACTATGCTAAAAACTTATGATTTGTACATTTTACTATATGTACAATATACACATAGCAAAATTATAAAATAAATGTTAAGAATAAAATTAATGTTACCAATAAACTGAACAGAGAAATAGAAAGCCTAATGAAAGAAACAAAGTTTCTTAGAAAATATAAATTAGGGTAGAGCGCCAGCCCTGTGCACAGGGGTTGGTGGGTCTGAATCTGCCCTGGGGCCTAGAAAGAAAAAATATTAATTAGAGGCTGAGCATAGTGACTCATGTCTATAATCAATCCTAGCACTCTGGGAGGCTGAGGTGGATAGATTGCCTGAGCTCATAGGTTTGACACCAGGCCTGAACAAGAGCAAGACCCCATCTCTAAAAATAACCCGGTGTTGTAGCAGGTGCCTATAGTCCCAGCTAATTGGGAGGCTAAGACAAGAGAATTGCTTGAGCCCAAGAATTTGAGGTTGCTGTGAGCTATGATGCTACAGCACTCTACCAAGGGTGACAAAATGAGACTGTTTCCAAAAAAAAAAAACTATATATATGTGTGTATATATATATACACACATATATATAAAAATTAGAAAAGCCAACTTCAAAAAAATCCCCATTTTATTTAAATGTATTTAAAAATCATTAAAGAAATTAAATTAGTTCTTACAATGTACTCACAAAACCCAAAATGTCAGTTTTATAAGTAAAGGCTATCAAATTTCACACAAAAAACCTCTCCATTTTTGGCTCAGCACCCATAGCTCATTGGTTAGGACACCAGCCACTTACACTGGGGCAGGTGGGTTCAAACCCAGCCTGGGCTTGCTAAACAATGACAACTACAACAACAACAAAAACAACAAAATAGCTGGGCATTGTGGTGGGTGCCTGTAGTCCTAGTTACTTGGGAGGCTGAGGCAAGAGAATTGCTTAAAGCCCAAGCGTTTGAGGTTACTGTGAGCTGTGATGCCACAGCACTCTACTGAGGTTGACCTAGTGAGACTCTGTCTAAGTAAAAAAAAAAAAAAACAACTCCATTTTATACAGAGTTCTAGAGAGCAGAAAAAAAGGGGAAAGGTCCTAAACTTTTATGAAGGTAGTATAAACTAGATTACCAAAAACAGAAAAAGACAGTATGAGAAACTAGAGGCCAATTAACAGATTTTTTTCAAGTAATATATCAACTGATTAATAGAGGAGAGTAATGCAATGGATGCAAACAAAGCATTCAATAAAATTTAACTTGTAGCCAAGAGTGGTAGTCACACCTGTAATCCTAGCACTCTGGGAGGCCAAGGACTGCTTGAGCTCAAGACCAGCCTGAGCAAAAGCGAGACTGTGTCTACTAGCCAGGCATGGTGGTGCACTCCTGTAGTCCCAGCTACTTAAGAGGCTGAGGCCAGAGAATGGCTTGAACCCAGGAGCTGAGGTGGCTGTGAGCTAGACTGACACCATGGCATTCTAGCCTAGATGACAGAGACTGTTTCAAAAAATAAAAAAACTAAATAAAATTCAACTCGTCATTATTAAAAATAACTTCAAAAACAGTATCTTCCAACAACCTACAGGAAACATCTCACAGTGATAAAAACCTCAGAAACCATCCCCTAATGTAATTAAAAAACATGTGCACTATTGCTACTTCTATGAAGCATAATACTGATGTTGAGTCAGTGCAAAAAATATGGGAAAAATAGGATACATAAGATTAGAAGAGAAGAAAAGAAAAGCTATTATTTGTAGAAAAAACAACTGCCTATAGATGTATTAATAGGTGCTTGGTAACACTGGCCATTACTACTAGATCAGCATATGCAAACTTTCTACACATCAGCAACTAATAACTATGAAACAATTTAAAAATAGGTAATTAACCAAAATTTAAAATAAATTTTTAAATAAGCTTGGTCTTTTTTTTTTAATGCTTTTTAAAAAATTTATTTTATTTTTTTGGTTGGGGCTGGGTTTGAACCCACCACCCTCAGCATATGGGGCCAGTGCCCTACTCCTTGAGCCACAGGTGCCACCCCAAAATTAAAAATTTTAAGATAAATAAAACATCTAGGAATAGGTAAGATGGATAAGATTCTGTGAGAAAATGTATCTGTATTGAAGAATATAAAATATTCTGGGTGGTGCCTGTGGCTCAAAGGAGTAGGGCACTGGCCCCATACACTGGAGATAGCAGGGTCAAACTCAGCCCCAGCCAAAAACTGCAAAAAAAAAAAAAAATAATAATAATAAAATAAAATAAAATAAAATATTCTTACATAATTACAGTGTACAGTCTACATAATTACAGCCCAGAAGTATAATCTCCAACAAAAGTACTCAATGTGATAAAGATGATCAATTCCTCACAAAATAATCTAAATTTCTGAAGTATTTTACTAAAAATCGTAACAGTGTTTGTGTTGGAACTTAACACAGAATGTTTCAGTGTGTAAATGCACCATTCGCTGCATTTAAATGTCACGTTATTTCATTGCTGTACAGTCAAGATTACTTTCAGGCTTTATTGCTATTATAAATATCAAGCTGATGAACATCTTTATTGTTCAGACCCATTTTTTTCTTAAGGATAAATTCCTCAAAGTGGCATTGCTGGGTGAAAGGGTAGGTATATTTGTTAAGATATGTTTTTTTTTTCTTTTTTCTTTTTTTTGAGACAGAGCCTCAAGGTGTCCCCCTGGGTAGAGTGCTGTGGCATTACAGCTCACAGCAACCTCCAACTCCTGGGCTCAAGCGAGTCTCTTGCCTCCGCCTCCCAAGTAGCTGGGACCACAGGCGCCCGCCACAACGCCCAGCTATTTTTTGGTTGCAGCTGTCATTGTTGTTTGGTGGGTCCGGGCTGGGGCTTCGAACCTGCCACCTTAGGTGTACATGGCTGGCGCCTTAGCCGGTTGAGCTATAGGCGCCGAGCCAACCCTGCCAGCCTTGATGCATGTGGCTAGTGCCCTAACCTCTGTGCTACAGTCACTGAGCCTGGACAAAAGGTTTTAATAGGCATTTCTGCAAGGAAACAAATGGCCAATCAGCTATCGGGCCCCAGGGAGCTTCAGGACTAGCAGGTTAATGCCTGGTGTTTGGAGGTGCCTGGACACTACCCTGCTGCTGTCAGTCGTATTTGTCACTGATCATTTTCCTGTGAAAACCTTCTTTTTCCCCAATAATAGTAAACACCAAGTAAGTGAACTACTTGAAAATGATTTTGTTTTTTCTTTTTTTGAGATAGAGTCTCACGCTTATCGCCCTGGGTAGAGTGTCATGGTGTCATAGCTCACAGCAACCTTAAACTGTTGAGCTCAAGCGATCTCCCTGCCTCCCAGTACTGGGACTACAGGCACCCACCACAATGCTGGCTAGTTTTAGAGACCAGGTCTCGTTTTTCATCAGTCTAGTCTCAAACTCCTAAGCTCAGGGGATCCTCCTGCCTTGACCTCCCAGAGTGCTGGGATTACAGACATGAGCTGTTGTGCCCAGCCGGTAATACTTAACTTTTTATGTTAGTAGCAACCAAGTAGGTGCCCTTGCCCAGGGTAGAAAGGCTCAGAGGCCACAGCGCTGTATCACCAGCCCAGGCTTCGAGGGAGGCTGTGTCAGAGAGGGCTGCTGGGACTGGGACCATAGGACGTGCTGATCTGTGGTCTGTGTCTCCAGCCACCCCAATGTGCAGGCTCTGGGAGCCTGGCTCTTTAGGAACCTGCGTCTTCTGTGTGAGCAGATGGAGGCCTGTGAGCACAGCGACATCTCCAGGGCCGTGCTTTCTGGTATGTTCATGACAAGCGTGGGTTCAGCGGGAACACCCTTTGCTGTGAAGATGTGGGAGTGTGGTGTGGCTTCACCATCTGTCATTGTTGCTTTTCATTGACCTAAGTGGTGTGGAAATTCCAGTAGCTCAGCCCCTGGCACCTGTGTGTTTGTGCAGGTCCTTCCCTTAGAGGCCATTCTAACTTATGAAGGAATATTCACTAGTAAAGGGCCTGCTCTTAAGAGCTTTACTTTGCCAGTACCCTTAAGGAACTACAGTGACAATAAAGAAGAAATGTAATGTGCCACACTCCTTACAGGGAGCTTGTGATTTTGTTTTGTTTTATTTTATTATGTTTAGTCTTACTTTGTCGCCCTCAGTAGAGTGCTGTGGCATCACAGCTCACAGCAATCTCCAATTCCTGGACTTAGGTCATTCTCTTGCCTCAGCCTCCCAAGTAGCTGGGACTACAGGCACCTACCACAATGCCCAGCTATTTTTTCTTTTTTTTGAGACAGAGCCTCAAGCTGTCACCCTGAGTAGAGTGCTGTGGCATCACAGCTCATAGCAACCTCCAACTCCGGGGCTCAAGCGAGTCTCCTGGCTCTGCCTCCCAAGTAGCTGGGACTATAGGCGCCCGCCACAACGCCCAGCTATTTTTTGGTTGCAGCCATCATTATTGTTTGACAGGCCCGGGTTGGATTCGAACCCACTAGCTCAGGTGTATGTGGCTGGCGCCTTAGCCACTTGAGCCACAGGCACCAAGCTCCAGCTATTTTTTTGTTGTTGCAGTTTGGCCAGAGTTGAGTTTGAACTCACCACCCTTGGTATATGGGGGCCAGTGCCCTACTCACTGAGCCACAGGCGCTGTCCTAGTTTGTGATTTTACTTTGCAGAAGACACGTTCATTTTTCCTAAAACTTTCATGGTCACATGAGCTACTTAGGATTCTTGAACTCTTATAATCTAATCCCAGGTAGGTTAAGGTTAAGTGAAGATTAGACAGAAAATCTTTTGGTCCTAATCTTTGAAGAAGGTATGAGCCCTGGGGTGCGTATGGCTCAAAGGAGTAGGGCGCTGGCCCCATATGCTGGAGGTGGTGGGTTCAAACCCAGCTCTGGCCAGAAACTGCAAAAAGAAAACAAAAGGAGGGTGTGAGCCCATTTCATGCTTCAGGGTGTGAGGCATGTGGTCCCCTCTGTTGGTATTGGAGGCTGGCTGGAGGGATTTGTCCTCAAGACATCCCTGGAAGCCTCCTCTTTGTTTATGAGAATAAAATCCTTACTCTAAACTTGATTCATCTTAAGTATTTCCTTTCAGATAGAATGGCGAGAAGGAAAATCTGCCTTAGGAAGGGCTGTGCTTGTTGGCAGGGGCAGGGCCTGCTCAGGGCTCCCTGGGGCTGGCTGAGTCCTGGCAGGTGCCCCATTGGGTCAGCCCTCCAGGCCATATGCATCCTCTCCCCCTGCCCAAGGGATGGTCTGTGTGGTTCACAGTTGTTTGGAGACCACAATATGGATAAGTACTTGGGTTTTGTGGTTTTTCAGATCTTGTGAAAATGTTTGTTCTGAGGGGATTTCAGGAAGATTCAGATCTGAGAAGAACTGTGCAGCCGGAAAAGATGCCCCAGGTAGGAGGGAAAATGAAGTGAAGAGGCTGGAAAATTGGCGTTGTTGTAGAGATAGGCTTCACAAGAGAGTGGTGTCTCCATCCCCATCCAAGGTTTCTATGTATATATTTTATATGGTATATGAATATTTTGGTGTATACCCCTGGCTCACCTTTTTTTTTTTTTTTTTTTGAGACAGAATCTCACTTTGTTGCCCTGGTAGAGTGCTACAGTGTCACAGCTCACAGCAACCTCCAACTCTTGGGCTCAAGTGATCCTCTTGCCTCAGTTTTTCTATTTTTAGTAGAGATGGGTTGTCACTTTTGCTCAGGCTTTTTTTTTTTTTGGCTGGGGGCGGGTTTGAACCCACCACCTCTGGAATATGGGGCTGGTGCCTTACTCCTTTGAGCCACAGGCACCACCCTTTCTTTTTTTTTTTTTGAGATAAGGTCTCACTCTTGCTCAGGCTGGTCTTATACCCCTGGCCTCACATGAGCCTCTTGCTTTGGCCCAAAGTGCTGGGATTACAAGTGTGAACCTGCTTGGCGCCTGTGGCTCAAGTGGCTAAGGCGCCAGCCATGTATACCCAAGGTGGCGGGTTTGAATCCAGCCCAGGCCCACCAAAGAACAATGACGGTTGCAACCAAAAAATAGCCTGGTGTTGTGGCAGGCGCCTGTGGTCCCAGCTACTTGGGAGGCTGAGGCAGGAGACTTGCTTGAGCCCAGGAGTTGGATGTTGCTGTGAGCTATGATGCCATGGCACTCTACCCCAGGGGACAGCTTGAGGCTCTTGTCTCAAAAAAAAAAAAAAGAACAAACACAAAAACTAAAACAAGTGTGAACCAACACACCTGGCCCTTTAGCCCACAATTTAAGGGGATTATTTGGATTTTTTTTCCCTGAGTTGCTTGCATTCCCTGTATATTCTGGATGTTACTCTTTTGTCAGATGAATTTTGCATATATTTTCTCCAGTTAAACAGGTGTCTCTGTTGATTATTTCCTTTGCTTTCCAGAAGCCATTTACTTATTTATTTTATTATTATCATTATTTTATTTACTTATTTATTTATTTTTGGTTGGGGCCTGGTTTGAACCCACCACCTCTGATATATGGGGCCGTTGCCCTACTCCTTGAGCCACAGGTGCCGTGCCCAAGTCAGCATTATTTTTTAAGATAGAGTCTCACTCTGTCACTTTGGATGACATCATCAGTGTGTTGTGGCATTATCAAAGCTCACATCAACCTCAAACTCCTAGGCTTAAGCAATCTTCCAGATTCAGTCTCCCAGAGTGCTGAGACTATAGGCATCCACCACCATGCCCAGCTAGTTTTTCTATCTTTAGTAGAAACAGGGTCGTGCTCTTGCTTTTGCTCAGGCTGATCTTGAACTCCTGAGCTCAAGGGATCTTCTTGCCTCTGTCTCCCAGAGTGCTGGGATTACAGACGTGAACCACTGTGCCGGCCTCCAGAAGCTATTTAATTTAATGTAGCCCCATTTGTCTATTTTTATTTTTGTTGCCTATGCCTTTAAATTGTTAGCCATGGCTTGGTGCCCATAGCATAGTGGTTGCAGTGTTAGCCACATGCACTGAGGCTGGTGGGTTTGAGCCTGGCATAGGCCTGCTGGACAACAAGGACAACTGCAACAAAAAAAATAGCCGGGTGTTGTAGCAGGTGCCTGTGGTCCCAGCTGCTTGGGAGGCTGAGGCAGGAGAATCACTTGAGCCCAGGAGTTTGAGGTTGCTGTGAGCTGTGACGCTGCAGCATCCTACTGAGGGTGACATGGTGAAACACCCTTTTATTATTATTATTTTTTGTAGAGACAGAGTCTCACTTTGTTGCCCTTGGTAGAGTGCCGCGGCATCACAGCTTACAGTAACCTACAACTCCTGGGCTTAAGCAATTCTCTTGCCTCAGCCTCCCAGGTAGCTGGGACTACAGGTACCTGCTACAACGCCCGGTTATTATTATTATTATTTTTTTTTTGCAGTTTTTGGCTGGGGCTGGGTTTGAACCCACCACCTCCGACACATGGGGCTGGCGCTCTACTCCTTTGACCACAGGTGCCACCCCATGCCCGGCTATTTTTTCTTCTTCTTTTTTTTTTTTTAGTTGCAGTTCAGCTGGGGTCGGGTTTGAACCTGCCACCCTCTGTATATGGGGCCAGCGCCCTACTCACTGAGCCACAGGTGCTGCCTGTGAAACACTCAAAAAAAAAAAATTTATTAGCAATAAATTATTTTTCCATAGAATAATTTCATAAATTTTTTCCTTTATTTTTTATTTTTATTTTTATTTTTTTTTTTTTTTTTTTTTTTTGTAGTTTTTAGCTGGGGTTGAGTTTGAACCCACCACCTCCAGCATATGGAGCCGGCGCCCTACTCCTTTGAGCCATAGGCGCCACCCTCCTTTATGTTTTCTTCTAGTTATATCTAGAAGTATAAAGGAAATTATAATTCTTTTTTTTTTTTTTGAGACGGAGCCTCAAGCTATCCCCCTGGGTAGAGTGCCATGGCATCACGCTCACAGCAACCTCCAACTCCTGGGCTCAAGTGAGTCTCCTGCCTCAGCCTCCCAAGTAGCTGGGACTACAGGC